>OW240919.1:75834805-75887617 GCA_933207985.1 Pelobates cultripes | reverse complement strand
GGGAGAGGAAGGAAATTTGAGGGGAGAGGAAGGAAATTGGAGGGGGGGAAGAAGGAAATTGGAGAGGGAGGGGGAGAAGGAAATTGACGGGGGGAGGGGGAGAGATTGACATCCATCACACACAATGCACCCCTTGCACACAGAAAAACACACAATGCATTACACACAGATACACGTACACAAGAAATGCATCCCTTACACACAGCAACACACAATGCACCCCTTACACACACTCAATGCATCCCTTACAGACGCACACACTGCATCCCATACATACACAAACTCATCTTGCAGCCCTTACACAGATTCACACAATGCATTCCTTACACACATCAGGACATCCCCCCCACACACACACTCCACTCCCTGTGAACAAACTCATTGGTGGAACATGAAGGTGGACCCTGGGACCCAGACAGTGAGCTGTGTAAAGGGCCCTCAAAAAAATGGAGCTGCTTCCCGTTCTCCCAGAACAGTGATTTTTGTGACCACAGTTACAAACCGCCTCCAGAGAGCCTGTTGTACACCAGACCAGTGGAGCCAGACGGCAGCTAGAGCCCATCATCATCCTCATCTGGTTGTAAGTAGGCAATCTAGTATATTATTCGTGGCACTAATCTCTAATTTACCTCACATTAAAGAAACACTATAGTCCCCAGAACCACTGCAGCTTAATGTAGTGGTTCTGGTGTCTATAGCCTGTCCCTGTAGGCCTTTTAATGTAAACACGGCGGCACTGCAGCACTGGTGTTAGTTAACATGGCAGATCATATGGGTGGGGCATTGTGATGTCACATGGGGGGCGGCAAACTTTACTTTTGCCTAGGGCGGCAAAAATCCTTGCACCGGCCCTGCAGACACTGCATCCCTGTGGGCGGATTCGGGGGGGGGCAGCACTTTGGGCGGACTCGGGTGCAGGCACCGGGGGGCCCAGACCTTGAGCTGTGTCAGGGGCCCCAACATTTCTGATGGCAGCCCTGCTTCTGGGTGCTACATTTTTACCAAAAGAGATCTGAATAATCAACTGGTTGCATTTGTGACAGTGTATGCACCCATTTTAAAACAAATTCTCTTCATTTGCACAGCTCTACGACCCCTTGACCTTCTCAGAAGACACATTAATTCTGGGAAGAGATTTTAACCTCCCAATAATCCAGAGGTAGACTGTATGGCAAATACTTCCAATGTAGTTAACAATCGCCATGCACAGGTTCTGAAACTCCTTCTCACTTACCCTTTGTCAGACTGTTGGCAGGCCTTGCACCACACGATTAAAGACTTCACATTTTATTCCCAAACGCACAAAATGTATGCTAGGTTGGACTATTTCTTTATGACTATCATTGCCAACCCCAACTTCAGGAGTCGAACATTCCTCCAATGACTTCCTCTGAGGATGATGATCATCTGAAACAACGCTCTTGGCAATTAAATGAATCAGTACAGTAGGAACCTTTGGTGGATGATGAGGCCAGATCAGTTATTTGTAACCTCCATGTTGGAGGACCTGGAGAGGCCAATCACAAGAGAGGAAATAAGCTATGCCTTGAAAACATCAAAAACAGGCAGATTGCCGGGCCCAGATATCTTAAACTCTACTTTGGATGTAGCCATGCCCTCAGATCATTTTACATCGGCAAACATCACGCTTCTGCAAAAAGAAGGCAAATATTTATTTCTTTGTTCTAGCTACAGGCCAATATCTGTTTTAATGGGGACATTAAGCTCTTATCCAATATACTGTCACAGTGCCTCTCATTGTCCCTGATCAGCATCATTTCGATCAAGCTGGGTTCATCACAGTCATGAAATCCATGACAACACAATCAGAGCACAGAGTGGTGGTTCCCCTGTTCTGCTCCTGTCAATGGATTCTGAAAAAGTGTTTGACAGGGTGGACTGGGGGTTCATGTTTGAAACGCTAAGGGAACTGGGGATTGGTCCAAAATTTCCCTCTTGGATGGGTGCTGTTTATGTAAAACGGTATCAATGATGTGCTGTCATAGCCTTTCCAAATATCAAATGGGGCACGTCAGAGTTGTTCCTTGTCACCAATATTTTTTGCCTAACATTGGAACTTTTTCTCAATAAGATTCAGAGAGATGGAGAGATATGCAGTGTGCAATCTGGTAAGGGTCATCATAAGGTACTAGCATATGCAGATGACCTATTGTTTGTGGTTACAAATCCTAACAATTCCTTGCAGACAATAATGGTAGAGTTTGACCAATATGGTGGTTATTCCAATATTATTATTAGTGTTATTATTGCCATTTATATAGCGCCAACAGATTCCATAACGCTTTATAATATTATGAAAGGGGGATTTAACTATAAATAGGACAATTACAAAAAACCTACGGGAACAATAGGTTGAAGAGGACCCTGCTCAATCAAACTTACATTCTATAGGAGGTGGGGTGTAAAACACATTAGGACAGGAATTTGTAGTCAAATAAGGTGGGCAGGTATGTGAGGTAGAGGTTAGTCTTGGAGGCCATAAGATTTCCTAAAGAAATGGGTTTTAAGGCACTTCTTAAAAGATGCAAAACTAGGGGAGAGTCTGATGGCGGTAGGCAGGCTATTCCATAGGAAGGGAGCCTCCCGCGAGAAGTCCTGCAAGCGTAAGTTTGCCGTACAGGTGCAGACAACGGACAGGAGGTAGTCACGGGCAGAGCGGAGAGACCGAGAAGGGACATACGTATGGATCTGTGAGAAGATATAAGAGGGGCTAGAGTTGTTCAGTGCTTTATAGGTGTGAATTAGTACCTTGCATTGACTCCTACAGCATACAGGAAGCCAATGTAAGGACTGGCAGAGGGGTGAGGTGTGAGAGAACCGACTAAAGAGGAAAATCAGTCTGGCAGCAGCGTTCATTATGGACTGTAGCGGTGCAGTACGGCTTTTGGGAAGACCAATCAGGAGAGGATTACAATAATCAATTCGGGAAATTACTAGAGCATGGACAAGCTCCTTGGTAGCATCTTATGTAAGAAAAGGGCAGATGCGGGCTATGTTTTTAAGATGAAATCTACAGGATTTGGCAATATGCTGGATGTGAGGCTCAAAGGTGAGGCCAGAATCAAGTGTGACGCCAAGACAGCGCGCTTGCAAGGATGGACTGATGTGAGTACCACAAACTTGAAGGGAGAGAGAAAGAGGAGGATCAGTATTAGGAGGTGAAAAGACAAGGAGCTCAGTTTTAGAGAGATTGAGTTTCAGAAAGCGGGAGGATATCCAGTCAGAGATGGAAGAAAGGCAAGCAGTGACACGTTGCAGGAAGGCAGGGGAAAGGTCTGGAGAGGAGAGATAAAACTGGGTGTCATCAGCGTACAGGTGGTAGTGGAATCCAAAAGAGGTAATAAGTTTGCCAAGAGAGGCAGTATAAAGAGAAAATAGAAGGGGACTGAGGACAGAGCCTTGGGGGACTCCAACTGAGACAGGAGGAGGTGTCATTAGAAAATGAGACACTGAATGAGCGTTGGGAGAGATAAGAGGAAAACCACAAGAGGACAGCGTCTCAGAGACCAAGTGTTTAAAGAGTTTGAAGAAGGAGAGCATGATCAACGGTGTCAAATGCTGCAGGGAGGTCAAGAAGAATTAGTATGGAGTAGTGGCCTTTGGATTTAGCTGCGATTAGGTCGTTAGTAACTTTGATAAGCGCAGTCTCAGTAGAGTGGAGAGGGCAGAAGCCAGATTGAAGAGGGTCAAGGAGAGAGTTGGAATTGAGGAAATGAGACACACGGGTAAAGACAAGTCTTTCCAGAAGCTTTGAGGAAAAAGGGAGCAGGGATATGGGACGATAGTTAGAGGGGGTGGACGGGTCGAGGGATTGTTTTTTTTTAGTATAGGTATTACAGTGGCATGTTTTAGGTCAGCAGGGACAATGCCAGAAGAGAGAGAGCAGTTGAAGATGTGTGTTAACGAAGGCACGAGACAAGTGGAGAGAGATCTAATAAGGTGAGATTTGCAGAATCAAGTGGGCAAGTGGTGGGGCGAGAGGAAAAGAGAAGAGCAGCTACCTCTTGGTCAGTAGCCAGGGAGAACGTCTGAAGGGTAGGAAAGGCATAATCTATGTGTGGTTGAGAAACAGAATGGCAAGGAGGGGATACATCTTTCCTTAGCTGTTCAATCTTGTCAGTAAAGTAACATGCAAAGTTATCAGTAGTAAGGTTAGTTTGGGGGGTGGCAACAGCAGGGCGAAAAAGAGAATTAAAGGTGTCAAAGAGATGCCTGGGATTGCAGGAGGATGAACTAATGAGAGAGTAAAAGTAGGGCTGTTTGGCAAGGGCTGCGCTGTATGAACAAAATATGAATCTATAATGGAGAAAGTCTGACTGGGTGCTAGATTTCCTCCAGGAGCATTCAGCACAATGGGAGCATCTTTGCAGGTAGCATGTTGATTTAGTATGCCATGGTTGGGGGCGGGTCCTCCTCAAGGTGCTTGTTTAGAGCAGTGCTGAAGCGCTCAAGGCAGAGGTGAGGGTAGTGTTATATGCGGAGATGGCCAGTGCAAGACAGGAGAGGAAAGGGATGGACAGCAGTCGTGAATCAATATCAGCTGACAACTGCTGGAGATCAAGAGAATTGAGGTCCATCCTGAGTTGATGGGGGTTAGGCTGAGGTTGTTGGGTGAGAGGGTACACAAGAGCAAATGATAAGAGGTGGTGATCAGAGAGAGGAAATGGATTGTTGCAGATATTATATACTGTAAATGCATAAGAGAAGATTAGGTCAAGGTTATTGCCAGCTACATGGGTGGAAGAATTAGCCCACTGTGATAGCCCGAGGGAGGAAGTCATTGAAAGTAGTTTAGAGGCTGCAGAGGTCAAAGGTGGGTTAATAGGAATATTGAAGGCCCGCGAGAATTAGGGATGGAATATTAGAAGAGAGGAAATAGGGTAGCCAGGCAGCAAAGTGGTTAAGGAAGAGAAGAGGGGAACCAGGGGGATGATAAATAACAGCAATGTTAGCACAGAAGGGTTTGAAAAGGCAAATTGAATGTATTTCAAATGATGGGAAGGGGGGTGGGTAGAGGTTTAAAGGAGCAGTGAGGGGAGAGGAGAAACCCTACACCACCACCTTTAAATTCAGAGTTTCTTGGGTTGTGGGTAAGTTGAAGACCACCGAAAGACAAATATGCAGGGGTAGCAGTGTCAGAAGGGGAGAGCCAGGTTTCTGTTAAGGCTAGTAAATCTATTGAATGAGAGATGAAGAAGTCATGGACAGCAGTGGATTTAGTATTATTGCAATCAGAGCGTGCATTCCAGAGGGCAGTATTGAAGGAAGATTTAGAGGAACATGAGATGGGTATGAGTTTAGTGTGGGTTAGAATGTGGTGAGTTTGCCAAGATGGGACTGGGGTTTGGTGAGACATCACCAGCTGCTATGAGCAGAAGGATAGAAAGGAAGTGAAGGTGGGAGTAGGATTTGAAAAGTTTTGTAGAAGGGTATGTATGTAGAGGATTTGGGAGGAGTTGGTGGAGATAGGCTGGAAAGGTATGTGTAGAGTGCATGGGATAAATAGAGAGGGGAGGGTAGATTCTGCAGGCAATTAATTAGAGAGGAAAAACCAGAGGAGAGCACATTTGGGATAAAAAGATATGAAGGATCAGATAGGTGAAAGTCATAAACCATGAACATAAATTTACAAGATTATCAGTGAGAGTAGTAACACTAGCTAAACAAACAATTAACAAAGAGTCTTAGAGAATAAACATAAAATGACATGATCATACCAACATGATCATGGCGCTGAAGGGGGAGGAAGGGGTTAAACCCTTACCTCTTTTCCAGCGCCGAGCTCTCTCGGCACTGGGACTATCCTCCCTCTTCTTCCGCCATCAGCTGAATGCGCATGCGAGGCAAGAGCCGCACGCGCATTCAGCCAGTCTCATAGGAAAGCATTTTCAATGATTTCCTATGGACGCTGGCGTCTTCTCACTGTGGAAATCACATTGAGAAGCGCGGAAGCGCCTCTAGCGGCTGTCAATGAGACAGCCACTAGAGGCTGGATTAACCCTAATGTAAACATAGCAGTTTCTCTGAAACTGCTATGTTTACAGCAAAAAGGGTTAAACCTAGATGGACCTGGCACCCAGACCACTTCATTAAGCTAAAGTGGTCTGGGTGCCTATAGTGGTCCTTTAAATTAAGAGTTTAAAGGAAACAGTAGTACAGGAATCCTTGAGTAGATCTTCCAGAGATGATACCTCTGCTCAGAAGATTCTGCAGGACTTGGTTGCTTGGGAGTGCTGGGTGTTAATGCTGTTTTAAGGGGCCCAGTCTCTGCTCAGAAGATTCTGCAAGACTTGGTTGCTTGGGAGTGCTGGGTGCTAATGCTGTTTTAAGGGGCCCAGACTCTGCTCAGAAGATTCTGCAGGACTTGGTTGCTTGGGAGTGCTGGGTGTTAAAGATCAATTATTCAAAATCTGAGGTGTCAATCCCTTCAACGCAACAATGAACACTCGTCTGACTATACCTATTCTGTTGGTGCCCAACACAGATGTGCCACCTTGTAGTTTGGCTAACGAAGGAGCGCATTAATTTGTACATGGCTAACATTCTTCCAAGCCTTTCTTAATTTTCTGCCATTTAGGAGTTAAAGCACTTTGTTTATTCAGTCCTAGGCATGCCTCCTTGCAAGTGACTTACACAATCTTTCCAAACACTTCCTGTAAAGAGTCATCTAATGTTTACACTTCCTTTATTACAAATTATGTTTAATTTATAATTTCTTATCTCCTGCTCTGTTAATAGCTTGCTGGACTGTGCAGGAGTCTCATGTATGTTATTAAAGTTCAATTTACAGAGTAGGACATAAAAACATATTGATTTTATGCAGGCTGTGTCAGTCACAGCAAGGGGAGGTGTGGCTAGGCCTGCATAAACAGAAACAAGAGTGATTTAACTCCTGAATGGCAGTGAATTGAGCAGTGAGAATTCAGAGGTATGAGCTATACACCAAAACTGCTTCATTAAGCTAAAATTGTTTTGATGTCTATCCTGCCCCAACTGCTTTTTATCCTTTATGCCATCCTAATCTAACTTCTGTTGACATATTTTAAATCTTTATGTGAAGAGGTACATACATTTGTGTGTAAAATCACAAAGAAAAGCATATGCTCAATTAATCCTTCCTAAGCTTAAGGGAGGTCTATCCCTTCCAGTCTTTGAAAACTACTAAGGAGCTGCACATTTCATGTGTGTCTTGAGTCTGACAGTGGAAGCACATGGCATCTCAGCAGACATACAGCACTGCCATGGATTTTTTCTGAGCAAGGTTGGCACTTAGCCGCATATAACTTATTGGTGAAGGCAACACTCTCATTATGGCATCGCCTCCAGACGAGATTTCACTTATCTACTGATCCAAGCCCTATGTGGGAACCCAGACTAAATGGCACTCTACAGGGTATACACTGACAGCATTCTTGCCCTTGCATGCTCCACTACTCTTTCCGGATGCATCCAACACATTCCTTCACTAACTGATTCAAGCACAAATAACAAACTGTGTCAGATCCATCCAAAGAAGGAATGCCTAACAAGGTCCCTAATTCAATTTGCCTCTTTGCCTTCAGGACCCTCTGGTGTAAAATGATATTTCCTTGATCTATGACATGTTGGTAGAGAACTTACACTTGTTGGTAAATCCTTGCATTGGTAGGTGGGAGGAGTATCTCCAAACCACCTTCTCAGAAGAAGAATAGGACAAAATGTTACATATGAGACAAATGAATCACCCACAATTGAACAGGCTCCATTTCTTCTTCACCGGATTGCACTACTGGTTGGATTTCCACTCCTCCCAAAAGGGCACTCCATACTTAGATGTGACATGATTCACCAGAAATTTTAAATTCAATATTTTAGATCGGGCGACCCTCTCTTGCAGGGACTGGTGCCCCACAGGTGCAGCTCCATGCATCCCATCATCACTGCCCTCACAATTCATATAATAATCATATAAAACCCTCTTTTGCAGGGACTGGTGCTCCGCAGGTGCAGCTCCATGCATCCCATCATCACTGCCCTCACAATTCCCCCCCTCCCTTTCTTTCTCTCTCTCTTTCTTCTTCTTTCTTGTAATGGATCCCCTATACTTAGGTTGAGTATACTCATTATTTTTTAAATTTTTTTTATAAATTCTTTTATTCAGTTTTCCACAAATATACAAGTAGACAAATAACAAATATTCATACCCACATCATTATTATATTCTAAATAATCATATAAATGTATAAGAACATACATAAAAACATACATATCATTGCATATCCTTGTCTGCGCGGTCAGATAGAAAGAAAGAAGGGGTGGAGGGAACTGTTTAGGCTCAGGTGCTGTTATATCTTAAAGTTTAGTTCGATTTAAGGTCCTACTCTATTTTGTTAACCCAACCTTGCCAAAGGCAAGTCTTTTTGTTGCATTCATAAATGGGACACTTAAATCTCTTTCCATCTTTATCTGAACTTTAATTTGTTCTTTAATGGGTTCCAATGCTAATTCTTGGTTATTTTTCCAGTTTCGTGCCAATATAGTTTTATAAGCGATAAAACAATGTATAATAAAGTTCTGATTTTTAAATCACATATTTGGCCAATGCATATACAGCAATGCAACTTCAGGTTTTCTATCTAGCATTAGTCCTGTTGTATCCCTTATGAATCTGTATAATAAATTTATTGCATTCTGAATATCCGGGCAGCTCCACCAAATGTGGAGAAATTACCCCTCCTCCTTGTCTCATCTCCAACACTTGAATCACCTGGATACATCTTAGCTATTCTTTTTGGAACAAAATACCACCTATTCATAAGTTTATAATGAATTTCTACTAGGTTCAAACATTGTACTTGTTTACTTGTGTTATTGATTGTCTTACACCAATCTTGCTGATCTAATAGACAATTCAGATCTTTTTCCCATTTGTTCTTTTGGGAAAAGATTAATAAATAATTGATGTTTCTAATAACCTCTATTGATTTTGCTAAAGCCTTTGGGGACGACCTCACTAGAAAAAAGGAATTTTAACAACTTTAGGGGGCTCGTAATATCCCTGGTAAGGTGTTTTAACAAACAGTTGACTCTTAAATATGCAAACGCCTCAGTATAAGGTAATTGGAACCTTTGCACAATAGATTCAATGTCATTAACTTATCTTGAATTAGTATCTGTGACACTTTGTATATACCTTGGTCTCTCCATCCAACCAGGGATACATTTTCCACATTTACTTCTAATATCTCTAAACTTGAGGAATCAAGAATTGCATATCTAAGGCCTATTTTTCTTTTGATCTCTTCCCCAACCGGAAACAACTGGGCCAATATTATATTATTATTAATATTAATGCCCATTTTTTCTGTTTTTTTTTTTTAATTCCAGATCAAACCCTCTGGGTGTTTAAGACCCAAATCTTTCATTTCTATTTTGAGCCAGCCTTCGTACTTAACTGTTACTGCCTAAAATCTATAAAAATGAGCAATTACATTTGCCCAATACATAAATCTTATATTAGGAAAATTCAATGTCCCATCTTTTATTTTCAGGGATAAAGTATTTCTACTAATTCTATTCTTTTTTCCTTTATTAATAAAATTTTCCAAGATATTTTGCAGTATTGTTAACCAGCTGTCAGGCATTTTGAGAGGTATCATTTGGAATGAATAATTCCATTTAGGAATAATATAGGAATTGATAATATTAATGCGACCCGCCCAGGTGATCTGTATATTTCTCCAGGCTTTTAGTAATAGGTTTGTGGTTTTAAGCAACCTTAATACATTTTCTTCTATGAGTTCATTGATATTCTTGGTTATCGATACTCCTAAGTAATCAAATTTATTGGTGGTCCATGCAAATGCAAATTTTTTTAAAATTTCTTCTCTGGTCCTTTTTCCTATCCCAATACCCATCAGTATTGTTTTTTGATCATTTAGCTTATAATTACCTATCTGGCTATACTCTCTAACTTCTGCCATCAAAAAATCCAAGGCGCTTTTAGGGTCCGTTATTGATAGCAGGATATCATCCGCATAGAGACTGATTTTAAATTCATTGTCATCTATCTTATACCCCTTTATTCCTCCATTTTTTCTAATAGTCTCTGCTAAGGGTTCTATTGAGAGTATATATAACAATGGTGATAATAGTTAACCTTGCCTAGCCCCATTGTCTATCGATACCCAGTCTGAACATACATTTGGCCCGACTGTTCTAGCTGAAGGATTTTTATATAACGCCATAATTCCCCTTAGCAGCCAGCCTTCTATTCCATATGCTTCCAAAGTAAGTTCTAAAAACTTCCAATTCAGCCTTTTAAAAGCTTTTTCCGTGTCCACTGCTATAGTCAGGATGGGGATGTGATTCCTTCTTGCACTATCTAAAATATCAATAATTTTCCTTGTGTTAGAACTCACCCTCCTATCCGGAACAAAACCAATTTGGTCCTTATGTATTAATTTTTTAATTACTTCTTTAAAGCTGAGCTGCTAAAATGGAAGAAAATATTTTTATGTCAGTATTTATTAGAGAAATAGGTCGATAGCTTGAAATTACTGTAGGATCTTTTCCTGGTTTCAAAATTGGGAGCACATTTGCTCTCATCATTTCTTCTGGGAAACTGCCTTTTTGAACTGCATTATTGAAAGCTATGGCCAAATGTTTGCTCAACTGGGATTTATATAAATGAAAAAACAAGATGGTGAACCCATATGGTCCCGGCGTCTTATTTTTCTGAAGTTTAGTAATTGCCGTATATACTGCTACTTCATTGATCGGGTTTTGAGCTTACTGATCTGAGTTTGATCTAATTTTGGTAGATTTGTCTTAATCAAATATTGCATTATTTTATTAATAGAGGTTTTTACAGGAAGATTATACAAGTTTCCATAATAATCCCTGAAACAGATCCCTATATCTCTTGGATTAGTGTGTGTCGTTTGGTTATACACAATTTTTGTTATGCGGGAGCTAGCTTGTTGTTTTCTCAGCTTGTTTGTCATCATCTTATCTGTTTTATTCCCTCTATAATAAAATCTGAGTTTTAGTTTTTTTATATTTCTAGCTATTTTAATATTCAGACATTTTATGTAAAATTTATTTTTGCTTCAAGCATTAAGTTTTGATTTATCCTTTTCTATTACTATACCTGTCTAGCTAGTTTACCAGGGAGAGAGGCTTTATTAAGTTTTTGATCAGTCTATTAGATACCGATCTTTCATTTCTATATATTTTCTCTCCTCGGATACCTATATATCTGGCTGACGAACGACATATATTGACTACTCCTATTCCTAAGACTCTTAATACAAATGGAAGAGTTCTATATATAGGAATTTTTTGCACATAGGGGGAATCCTGTGACCCTTGAGTGGCTCTGACTTGAGAGTTGCTTTACCCCTACCTACATGTGTAGCAGACACCCTCAATGAATGCTGTTTAGTTATAGAGACCACTGAGGGATCTGACACTCAGATTTTAACAAGTTTAAATTAAAGTTTATCCTGTTTTTATTTTTTTGTGTATGATGTAGATCCCTGTTGACAACTTTGCAGTGGTGCTTCTCTATAATCTATATTGGGGTATAGTTGATCCTTGTTAATATTAGATATAGTGTATATATTTCATTTTTGTATACTTTATTTTTTTGCCACTATTTCTTATATACCTCACACACTGTGGGTGTATCTAGATAGTACCGATTATGTAGTATTCGCCTACTAGTCATACCTATATCTAGGTGATGCTCAGGGTCTCGTGACTTGTTCTATTCGAGACCCTGTAACATCTTTGTCGTTGTTTTATGTAATATTCTCATAATTTTCTGCTCTATAACTTAAACCTACAGTGTCTTTATCTCCTTTGTGAGAAGGTGTCAAGAAACAACATTATACCATGATAATGAGTCCTGGCATATCATCTACAGCCAGGGCCGGCCTTAGGCAATTAGGCGCCCTGTGCAAAAAGTCTTCACGGCGCCCCCCCCACCTCCCACCAAGTTGCCTGAATACAGTAACACACACAGGCACCGGGGACGTGTGTATCACGAGGCAAACAAGGCATCTGCCTTGGGCGCCACTTTGCAGGGGGCGGCAAAAAAAAGCATCCCTCCAAACCCCCAGGCAGATCCCTTGCTTGCCTCGCATCCTGGGGGGCTCAAGAGCTGACCGGCTGGCCACTTTTGAGCCCCCCCAAGGCTGGCAGCGGGCAGCGAAGGAGCATACTCACCTGAGCTCTTCCTGCTCAGCTTCCTCTGCGCCGCTTAATGAAGCCGGGAGCCAGAATATGACGTCAGTCCGGCTCCCGGCATCACTAAGCGCTGCTTACTCAGCCTGTGCGCCCCCTGCCTGCCTGCCCAGCAGCCACACTGGACTGCTGGTAAGAAATCCACTCCAGCTTTCCCAGGGAGGCTGGGTGGATTTAAAATAAATGTAAAAAATATTAGTTTGTGAGTGTTAGTGGAAATGTCTGTGTGTGTGTCTGTGAGTGTTTATTTTGAAGTGAATGTGTGTGTGTGTGTGTGTGTCTGTAAGTGTGTAATTGTGTGTGTCTGTAAGTGAATGTGTGTGTGTCTGTGAGTGAATGTGTGTGTTGGTCAGTGAGTGTATATGTGTCAGTCAGTGAGTGTGTATGTGTCAGTCAGTGAGTGTGTATGTGTCGTCAGTGAGTGTGTATGTGTCGTCAGTGAGTGTGCGTCTGTCAGTGAGTGAGCGTCTGTCAGTCAAAGTGCGGCCTTGACAGGAAGGGGTGGGGGAAATTTAAACTCGGTTACAGGCATGTACACACACACTCAGTTAAAGGCAGTCACACATACAGGCACAGGCACAAACAATGGCACAGCTACAGCGACACACACAGACAGACAGTCACATAGGCAGTCACACACACAGACAGACACACAGTAACACACACATAGACAGTTATACACACACAGGCAGGCAGTCACACAGATAGAAAGTCACACACACAGGCAGGCAGTCACACACAGACAGATAGTTACAGACAGACACACACAGGCAGGCAGGCAGTCACATACAGGCAGTCACACACACAGACAGACAGTCACACACACAGACAGTCACACAGACAGGCAGTCACATACATGGGCAGTCACACAGACAGACAGTCACACACACAGACAGTCACACACAGGCAGGCAGTCACACACAGAGACAGTCACACACACACACACAGAGACAGACAGTCACACACACACACACACACACAAGGACAGGCAGTCACACAGACAGTCACACACACACACACACACAGACAGTCACACGCACACAGGCAGGCAGTCACACAGACAGACAGTCACACACACACACAGACAGACAGTCACACAAACAGGCAAACAGTCACACACACACACTTACCTCTTTCCAGTGGATGCAGTTGGCTGATGGGGAAGCATCTTTCCCTCTTCCTGTACAGCAGGGGCTTCGGGAGGTATTAGCCCCGTCTCCGCCTCTCGATAAGCCCCGCCTCCGCCGCTCGGTAAACCCCGCCCCCTCTGCCGCGATTTTTTTTTTTTTTTTTTAATAGACCCGGGTGGAGAATAATTAATCCTCCAGCCAGGTACCTCTTTTAGCTCCCCTGCACTCCGGCCATGAGTGAGCTGTGTCGGCCACAGGGCGCCCCCTGTTCCATGGCGCCCTGTGCGGTCGCACAGCTCGCACACCCCTAAGGCCGGCCCTGTCTACAGCAAGCATGTCAAGCCCAAAGGCTAAAACTGGCTAAATAACTAAGGTTTAAGTTTATGTGGGCAGCAAAAAAACTAAAACTTCAGGTTTATTTAGAAAAGTACAGTAAAAAGAAAGTTGCCTTACTGGACATCCACATGCTCGTAGGGCTTCAAAGTAAACAAAAGAACACATTTGTTTTAAGGAGACGTGAATTTGCATATAACCAATGTTTATGATCTCAGCAAATCAAATGCTTTCCCATAGGAAAGCATTGGGAGGCTATTTTGCATGTGTGGTAAAAAGCTGCACGGCCCATCAGCATCTTCATGGGGATTGTTCAGCACCTCCATGCAGACCCGTTCTAGTACACTGCCAACAAATCCAATATGCGGCCCCTCTCCCCATTCTAATACACTGCCCACAAATCAAATATTGCCCCCAAATCCAATACACTCCCTTTCCACTCTAATACCCTGTCCCCTTCACCCTTTCTAATACACTGCACCTTAATCTAAGACACTGCCCCTCCTCCCTCCTCAGAGCACTCTAATATAATACACTGCCCTCCCCCAATTTAACACACTGCCCTCTCCCATCTCACTAATACACTCCCCACTTCCCTCCCCCAAATAAATAAATTGCCCTCCCCCAATTTAACACACTGCCCTCCCTCCCACCATTTAATAAACTGCCTCCCCCTCCCACCACTATAATACACTGCCCCCTCCCTCCCCCAAATTAATACACTGCCTCTTTCCTCCCCCAAATTATTACACTGCCCCCCAAATTAATACAGTGCATGCTCCCTAAAATAATAAACTCCCCAGTCCCTGCCCCAATTTAATACACTGCCCCCTCCCCAATTTAACACACTACACAGGAAGTGCCAAGCCCCAAGCCCCTCTTCCCCTAACTTAAGATGCGCCGGCCGTCCTCCAGTTCCAGTCCTGCTCTTCTCTGCTCAAGCAAGCCAGACACTTCTCAACAGAAGGGAAGTGGGAGTGGCTGGCCTGCGTTAGCACGTGATTGGCGATGGGAGGGAAGACAAGAATCAGACAGGAAATATATTTCCTGTCTTGCAGCTGGTCACAGCCAAAACACAAAGTGGCCCCAGGGCAGGTGGGACACAAATATATTCCCTGTGGGCCGCTTGCAGACTGCAGGCCGCAAGTTTGACATTCTTGATCTACAGTGAAGTGGTTAAACAGATGGAATGTCTTAAAAACTAAACATGACACAACTGCTTTGGAGCTACATGAATAATTAACTATTTTAAATATGTGATTCTATACATCTAAATGTCAGATAGACAAAAAAATGTATTTGATGAGAATTAAATGTTGGATTTTGGGAGACTACAAAAGATACTTTTCTAATTCACTATTTTAAACCTTGAACAGTAAAAAGGTCACGTAAACTAAGAAACAGTTTAAGTGGCAAGATGACTTAATGCATTTGTCATTATTGAACTAAAGGTTTAATTCAAACTAGTAGATTTAAAGATTAATAATGTCAGTATACCTTGGAAAGACATTGTATTGTAAGAATTATTATTATTATTATTTATAGAGAACTTATATAAAACAAACTTATTCCGCAGTGCTTTGCAAGATTATTAAGGGGACTTTGACAAAAAATAGACAAGCTGTTAGAAATATTGACAGGAACAATAGGTTGACGAGGACCCTTCTAAAATGAGTTTACAATCTAGAGGAGGTGGATTATAAAAACAAAATAGGAAAGGCTAATTAAGTTGAGAAAGCAATGACAGTTACCCATTAGTTGGTATTATATGCTGCTGTGACTGATCACCCATGGATATCAGCGCTACGGAATTTGCTGGCGCTATAGAAATAATAAAATAATAATAATAATAATAATAATAATAATAATATGTGGACACCACAGCAAGTACACTATGTCCAGCCAACAAGAAACAGCTATAGTATAACATCTGAGTGAATCAATGGAGACAGGTGGGATACAAAGTAACATTTAAGTTACGGTATGACAGTTGTTCTCTGTAATTATTAAAATGTTTTAATAATCTGAAATGTCAATAATTATACTACTATTTGAATTTGATTGGTGGTTTGTTACTATTCTATCTTATAATTTTACAGATTCCATCTCATGCATTTGAACAATACCTTAGCATCAATTCACAAAAGCCACTTTTACTGATGATGTGCCTGTCAGACAATTTCTTAGTCGAGTTTTTAAATTTAGGGAGAAAATGCTTGTTCCACACCAATTCATACCAGGGATTGAGGCAGTGATTAATTAAAGGAATGATGATATTCTACGCTGATGTTTCTGGTATGGTATGAAATGTAGCCACCAGACTTCAAGCTGTCAGGAACTGATGCAGGATCCGGCACCTGTGGACTTTTGACACCATAACCACTTAAATCAATTGAAGTGGTTATTGTGCCTACAGTGTTCTTTAAAGGATATTGCTAGATTGCAAGATTTTTTTTTTTTTAATATTGGTGAATTTGTTTTCCTGGAGATAATCCCCTTTTCTTCCAACAGCAAAGGGAAAGCCCAGTCTGAGCATGAGTGAACATTCCACCATGACACTGAGAACAAAGTTTTGATTCAACCCCTCTCTCTAATGTGTCAGTCTCATCTTTTATGCCAAAAACAGTAATTCTGTATGTATGTAAAATTTAATTTGTAAGTATGTAATTAAATGAAAGGGAACCTGGCAGAATACATATCGACACTGACAAGAAAAAAAAAATCATTTTTCATTGACATACATGGCGATTCTGAATATCTGCTCCATATTATGTATGTTAATGTATATTTGAGAAGGAACAGTATAATAGTGTGCATAAGGATCATAACACCATGTCGATGTGTGTAAAGATATACAGGCTCAGCTGATAATATGCCTCCTAGTAATCTAGCTGTACAACAATCAATCATAAATAATTACATCTGTAGAAAATATATGTGAACGTTCAAGTGAATGGAGCATGACTGGACTATAGTAAGATGGAGTTGCTAATGATCTAGACTGAATTTCATTATAGACAAACATGGCATCACAAAGATCAATGAAACTATGTGTTTTCCAAAAGATTAACCTTTGAGAAACAGAGGGATTAACAATATTGTGCAGTCATTAACATACACGTTCTTTTATAATACAAATTGGTGTTAAGAGTAAGTTCATTTTTTTTAAACTGGGTGGGAGACACATTTTGCTGCAAATTTTGTGCAAATTTTAACAGAATGCAATATATATATTAGCGCTGGTTGTGAGCTGTGTCGCCTGCCCGGCACCCCTGCTGCCATGGCGCTCTGTGCGGCCACACAGCTCCCACAACCCCAAGCCTCACCAGCTCTGGTGGCACCCCCCTACCTGGTGGCACCTGGGGCAGACCACCCCACCCCCACATCACTTTAGTAGGCCACTGGGCAGAGCCTGACTAGCGAGCTGACAAGATTTATCTTGCATGAGCTCCTGCTGCACAGTGCTATCAACGAGGTGTGCAATACTCAGAGACATGGCCAAGGTAAGAAAGGCTGAAAGACGACCACCACTGAACAAGACACACAAGCTGAAACGTCAAGACTGGGCCAAGAAATATCTCAAGACTGATTTTTCTAAGGTTTTATGGACTGATGAAATGAGAGTGAGTCTTGATGGGCCAGATGGATGGGCCCGTGGCTGGATTGGTAAAGGGCAGAGAGCTCCAGTCCGACTCAGACGCCAGCAAGGTGGAGGTGGAGTACTGGTTTGGGCTGGTATCATCAAAGATGAGCTTGTGGGGCCTTTTCGGGTTGAGGATGGAGTCAAGCTCAACTCCCAGTCCTACTGCCAGTTCCTGGAAGACACCTTCTTCAAGCAGTGGTACAGGAAGAAGTCTGCATCCTTCAAGAAAAACATGATTTTCATGCAGGACAATGCTCCATCACACGCGTCCAAGTACTCCACAGCGTGGCTGGCAAGAAAGGGTATAAAAGAAGAAAATCTAATGACATGGCCTCCTTGTTCACCTGATCTGAACCCCATTGAGAACCTGTGGTCCATCATCAAATGTGAGATTTACAAGGAGGGAAAACAGTACACCTCTCTGAACAGTGTCTGGGAGGCTGTGGTTGCTGCTGCACGCAATGTTGATGGTGAACAGATCAAAACACTGACAGAATCCATGGATGGCAGGCTTTTGAGTGTCCTTGCAAAGAAAGGTGGCTATATTGGTCACTGATTTGTTTTTGTTTTGTTTTTGAATGTCAGAAATGTATATTTGTGAATGTTGAGATGTTATATTGGTTTCACTGGTAATAATAAATAATTGAAATGGGTATATATTTGTTTTTTGTTAAGTTGCCTAATAATTATGCACAGTAATAGTCACCTGCACACACAGATATCCCCCTAACATAGCTATAACTAAAAACAAACTAAAAACTACTTCCAAAAATATTCAGCTTTGATATTAATGAGTTTTTTGGGTTCATTGAGAACATGGTTGTTGTTCAATAATAAAATTAATCCTCAAAAATACAACTTGCCTAATAATTCTGCACTCCCTGTAGTTATTAATATACTAATAGATTTGTTTTGTTTTGTTTTTTTAATTTGTATTGCAACAAAAAATGGAGAAGGAAATGCTATGCCGTCCTTGGGGACTCGGCTCTAAACGCTGGCAGGCGGCATAGCACGTCCACGACGTTCTTCCAACTTACCTGCTCGCCGGCTATCCCACGCCAGCGATCGTGATGGGGGGGACTCACCTGACATTCCAGGGAGTCGCCCCGCTGCTGCCAATCTGGTCCTCCTGGGCATGTGATTGCTAGGTCCTTGCAAGGACCTCACAATCACATGGACAGAATAGCCATCCATAGCAGTGCCAGCAGGGGGAGTGCCTGGAATGACAGGTAGTCCCCCTGCTGTCTGTAATAAAGTTTAATAAAGTTTTAAAACAGTTTAAAATAAAATTATATATATTTTATATAAATAGCAAAATACACGTTGAATGATATTAATTAAATATATATACAATTATAATTATATATATATATATAAAATAAATAAATATATAAATATGTTAAAAATAAAAAAATTCAAAATAATAATAATAATAATAAATATATATATATATATGTAATTTCATTCTAACTGTATTTTGATAATAATATATATATATATATATATATATATATATATATATATAGAGAGAGAGAGAGAGAGAGAGAGAGAGAGAGAGAGAGAGAGAGAGAGAGAGAGAGGGAGAGAAAAAAGAGAGAGAGAGAGCTGGGACGTATATATATATATATATATATATATATATATATTAAAATACACTTAGAACAAAATAATATATATATAAATAAATATATGTATATATCACTATATATTTATATATATATATATATAAATATATATAAATAAAAAAAATAAAAAAATGTATGTATATATATATATATATATTTTTTTTTTTTTTTACTACATAATTAGGTAATTTTATTAATTACAATTTCAGGGATCTGCCTGATAACCCAGGCGGAATGTCCAGAGCATTTAATTTGTTAGTGCTATATTTAACCCTGTAACTTTCCAAGACACCATAAAACCTGTACATGGGAGATACTGTTTTACTCGGGAGACTCGCTGAATACAAATATTAGCGTTTCAAAACAGTAAAATGTATTACAACGATGATATCTTCACTGAAAGTGAAGTTTTTTGCATTTTTCATACACAAACAGAACTTACACTGATGATATAATTCTTGTGATACATTTTATGGTTTTAAAAACACTAATATTTGTATTCAGCAAAGTCTCCTGATGTAACTGGAAAGAAAAAGGGGTGTGGAGTAGCGCTACAGTACTGATCACAGGAGGAAATGGAGCTGCAAACCGGAGGGGAAGGGTAACCCTCAAATCAACAAATACAGGGTGTGCTAAGCAGAACACGGGGAAATGGTACACAAGTCTCGGAGAATAAAATGTATTGTAAGTACGTTTAATTTACCTTTTAATTCCATCTTATCCACTGAACGCACTATGGGCCTTCTTTTGTGATTTTATTTTACATATTACCTGCACTGCAAAAAATCGCTAGAAGAATATCCTACATGTGGGGAGTTTAAATACCACTGTATGCTGTTTTACTCAGAGCTGATTATAGCTCTCCCAATTGTAAGTTGGTACTCTCAGGACCTTAGTGTTGTCTGTAGCTGCAGTTGACTTACGTTATTGAACCATTGGGTTTTCCCTTATTTTCTGTATTTTATATGCTGACATGTATCTAAGACACTGTATGAAATATTGAAGAATACCTCCTGTTGTCCAGTTATATCCTACTTGTGGGGAGTTTCAAATACCACTGTATGCTGTTTTACCTAGAGCTGGGCATAGCTCTTTACATTGTGAGTTTACACTTCTCTACTTCTATGTTATCCGTGGCTATATTTTAAACAGTTCTGCACCATTGGTCCCTTTTGTTGTTTCTGCTTTTGTATTTCATATTTACAACTGAGGACCCGAGCAAGAACCAAAGAATACCCATCCAAGGTCTACATTTTACTCTCAGAGACTTGTGTACCATTTCCCCCTGTTCTGCTTAGCGCACCCTGTATTTGTTGTTTTCCTGTTCTCCAAGTCTCCTGATGTACATGGTTTATGGTGTTTTCAAAAGTTACAGAGTCAAATATAAGGCTTGTGTTTCAGGTTTTTTCACATTGAAATTCCCCAGATTGGTTATGTTGCCTTTGAGACCATATGGTAACCCAGGAATGAGAATTACCCCCATGATGGCATACCATTTGCAAAAGTAGACAACCCGAGGTATTGCAAATGGGGTATGTCCAGTCTTTTTTAGTAGCCACTTAGTCACAAACACTGGCCAAAATTGGCATTCAAATTAGTTTTTTGCATTTTCCACACACAAAACAAATATGAACCCTTACTTTGGCCAGTGTTTGTGACTAAGTGTCTACTGTTTTGATCAGAACATGTACAATTGACTCCATCCTGAAGGGGTTTAAAGTGTGTGTTTATTATTATTGTATTAAAATTACTACACTATTGCCTGTTCCACCCACTGTGCTTGTGTTGTTGAGTGACCTTCATGGGCTGATAGTAGCACTGGTTTGTTATGTAGCAGCTGCTTACCTCACAATATTATTATTAGATGAATTCAAAGTATCTTGAATGACCCTGCTTGGAAGTACAGTTGTTAATTGCTCCTTCTCCCCCCTTATACTGGTCTCTTCACTTGATCTTTGAATGAAATCACCATTTAGTCAGATCTTCCCAACATGCCCCCACCACGCCCCTCCCCCCCAAATTGTCCTTTTCTCAAGTCTATCCCATCTTTTTTTTCTGGTGCCAGGAATCAATGCTTGTTTTTGCACGTGTTGAACACTCATCCAGTTGGCACAAATTCAGATGAATTGCAGTTTTGTCTGAAATTAATCTCTAAGTATATAGAATAGTCATCACTCTGACATCTACTTTTCCTTCCACCCTATATCAGTGGGGTGTAGTGCCAGAGTCATTATTTTTCTCTGACTCTAAATACCTTTGATTTTTGGAATACATTACTGTGTCTTGTGTGCCCTTCTTGTGCTGTATTATCATTACATTAGAATTCCAAAAATGGCATAAAACGCATGCAAGTTGAAAATAATAATTTAACAATGTCACAATGTTATTAATTTCTTAGCATAAAAGTAAAGGTGTCCACTTTTAGCTTTAATAATCTAATTGTCATAAGGCCATTGCTACAAAACTATTTTGAACAACCATTTTGAAAGTGGATGACAAGCACCGAATAATTGCAATAGTATCTAACTTGAATGATATTTATTCTTTTAGAAGTATAAAGAAACTAATAGATGTATGTATACATTGATTAATAATGTGTTTTGAGGCTTCTAACCAAACTGAACCAAGCGCAATCAGCAGTGAACATACCTCCCAATTTAGAATGGAAAGTCCCTATTTTGGGTCCAAATTCTTCTGTCCCTTTTTCCTTTTTTAATGTTCCTCTTTTCTAGGAGCTCCATGCTGTTGGTGTAAATAAGACACGGTTGTTCTGAATTAAATTTAAACTGCAAAAATTGTTATTAGTAAGTCACCTAAATGGCCACAACCACACTCACACACCTAAAATGTAAGAGGTCCTATTTGTCCATTTGATATGTACAGAGGTTTGGTGATGATTTATTTTATTTTAAAAAAAAAAAATGTATATCCTTACTTGAATATCAAGAATAAAGGCCAAAATAACTCTCAAGGAGTCAATGTAATTAAGCTCTTCACAATAAATTAGTAAAAATTATAGCAGCTCTAAAGCACCCGTGAGGGAATACCTTCCATCCCTCACCCTAAATAAACAAAAATGATTTACAAGGATTCTCTTGTAATTTTTGAAATGGAGCACTAAAAATATTATTTTACATGCAATAATTGCTTACCCCTAATACACCAATACACAGATCTTGATGCAGTTAAACATGAAAGAGAATAATAAACAATATAAATAAAACAACACTAGTGCAGTAATACAGATCTATAATAGCGTAAATGTGCTCTTATGGGCAACACCCCACCTTCTTCAGATGAATTCCACTCTCAAGATAAGCAGAGATAAGATAGGGGATTATGGTGCAGTACATCTACATAAGTAGTAAGGTTAAAACCAATAAATAAGACTCTCTCCTTACCAGATCATTGTTTTGCATTGGCTCTAAGGTGGAAACACTTGATGTCAGATTGTGGAGTGACACTCCCCAGATCGGAACCTGGAGCAAGACAGACTACTAGTAGTGCTAAATCCAATTTTTATTGGATAAAAGTCAAAACATAAATGACTGTATTAAAAACAATAAACATATGCAATATGCACTTATCCAGTCCTGGTAGCCCAGTCTGTTTAAGCCAGAACTCATTTTGCCAGTTATAGCTTTATCAGTTGGCGGTCTAGAATAAAGGAACTAGATTTTTTGTGATAAAACAGACCTATGTTAAGAGATAAATTTATCATGTCAGGTAAATTCCATAATACACAAAACATTATTCAAGCAAACTAGGAGAATACATGGATAGTTGTGTATCACCTGTTCTTAGAGGTGCCAGGGCTTAAAACTATTAAAAAAAAAAAAAAGGCAAAGCAGCCTTAGTAAAAAAAGTTTACCTGTAAATTTAGACTTAATATATAGTCAATGAACAAGTCATTGTGATAGAATGGAAACTATCCTAAAAACAGCTGGAAACCTCACTGGCCCATCTGCATAGTCCGCACGCTCTACTTTCCAAAAAGGTGCTCTTGAATCCCCTTTGGCAGTACTAGTTAAAGCCTGGAAACTATCACGCTCCAAACTGAATACTCACCAACGTCGCGCTCTCCATATTCTTCTAGCTAATAATCCTGACTATCATGACATGTCCAGTATTTACCCATTCACAAGACAGGCAACACAGTATGTTCAAGTGACATAACATCTTGTAGATTTTTCTGCTCAAAAATGTTATTCTCGTACAGCTCTTAAAGAGCTTTCAATACCCAAGTGTGTATCCTTTTAGGTTTGACACTAGTTTTATTCCCTGACAAGACACTTTACTCCTGAGGACTGGTCTAATCCAGTAGATACTCTTATGATCCTGCATTTTACTTTATTTCTACAATATTATTATTATATTTACTTTATAATTTATTTTCAGTATATTATATTTACACTATATGCCCTAACATATTATACTCCTGACTGGAATATGGTACAAATGGATTTCGACAATATGACATCATACTTTCCCGAGGCAAGTCCAGATATCCTTACTACCCACTATGTCCAAATCCAATTCCATGACCTCTTATTGATGCACATTCTTGAAAACCACACATTGTGCTCATTATTCCCCTACGTAGACTTCACCTAATGGCTAGGAAGGACACATCCACTTGCTTCAAATGTTCACAGAAAGAAGTGGATTTATATCACGGTCTGTGGGAGTGACCCCTAATTTTTTTCTTCAATCTTTGGAAGTCACCCTTGCCATTTGAGCTTGGTTTCTTTATATTGAGTCCCCTTCAAGAAAATGTAATTCCTCTCTTTTATAGCAACTATGGGATGCAAAAAATTTTTCAGATCTTGAACCAGCCGGGTATGCCACCTGTACATTTATTCTTAACTAAGTTTATTTATTTATTTTAAAATGAATTGGCTATACTTGATATCAAACAAAGAAAATTATTCTCCAGACATGGAAACTTTCGGTACTTACCTTTAGTTCCGTCCTTTCAGTCAAAGATCAGGGCTACCTTGGAGTACACAGTATGGTTCTTAGCAAAAGTAATAGAGGAACATGACCATCTACAGACTGTGCCTCATGATAAAAAAAAATAATCTAACATCACTTTTAACTCTAATGGGAGTGGAGAGATCATGGGAGATGATAACACTATTTGGATTTTAGGCTTTTTCATTTTGGTTCATGTTCAATGAACTTCTTACTTTTGGTTCACACATTGATCATCTATCTCCATATTCTCTGAATAATGGGAGAATCTCCCTCTCTAGCAGAGACTGGGGAATTGGGAGGTGGGCCAGGAATGGGTCAGCTGTTTGAAACAATGAATTAGGTTTTATTTTCCTTATTACTTCATATTTAAAAGTTTTGCAAAACTGTAAAATTAATTTGGAGTGTCTTTTGTCACATTGTCCAACACACTATACCCTGGCTTTTCTTGTTCAAGATATTACTCTATGACTTCCATATGTGTCTGTAATGATGTCTGTCATTCCTAATGAAAAAATACATTAAAAATAAAATACTATATAAACATAATGGATTTTGTGGACTTACACTTGGATATTTAATAATGTTTACTTTGCATTTAATTAACTGTTTTTCTCTTAAGAATATGTATAACCTTGGCAAAAATTGATTTGCAAAATCGAAAAAAAAAATATTTCTGATTTGTTATCTTAGTAGGTGCAACAGAGAAGATATTGATTTTAATTTAATCCCATAATCAATGTGTTATACATCAGATATGGACATTCACATAATTTGGCATGACAATTATTGGAGTTCGATTCTATTTAGCATATAAACTAGAAAGACTGGCTCTTTTTTTTTTTTTTGAAGGCTGTTTTCAAATAGCTTTGCAATATGTGCTTCATTTAAAATGTGCTTCATTTAATTGTCACAATGATTCATAGTAACACATATGGATAAAAAAGAAAAATACCCTGGAAGGATAAAAGCCTAAAATGTTCAGTTTGATTTGTTGGTGGAATAAATATCAAATAGGCATACCATTAAATATAAACAAACTCTGCATATTTAGTCATCTTTAGGTTGTTAAAGCAACACTTCAAGCATAATTGGCACTAGAGCCCTCTGTAATGGATCTGGTGCCAGGAGTGTCCTCACACTGTCCCATAATAAGTATTTAAACCATTTTAGTAGGTTGTCAAAATATCTGGGTTCTGAAAATCTTATGTTGCAGGAGAATTTACTAAACTTTATAGTGATTTTCATAGTGCTCTTAGCCAATGAGCCCAATCTTGGAGGGGCCATGCTTTCTTTCTATACAGACATCTGGCTTCTCCTTCAGAAGAAGACTCTTGCAGTAGGTGTACCCAAGAGGATACAGATAAATTGTGAAACGTTACTAAAAATGATTAAAAAAAAATACCAAGAGAGAGTGCAAGGGTAAGCTTGACACCATAATTACTAAAGTGGTTTTAGTGCTTATGATAACTGGTTTGTTCTTTTAAATTAAAATTTCCTAGATGGCTGCACTATTCTCAAGGGCAGAAATAGATATTAGCACACAGCATGTGTTTATGAAAATTAAGGTCTCCCATGTTATCCGCATAAATCCAGAGGATTTTTACTGTGTAACAGTATATATATATATATATATATATATATATATATATATATATACACACAAATATAAGGCAATCCTCTCTTCCTTTTTTGTTGTCCATCTGCACATTTTTGCAATTTACCTGGAAACTCTCTATGGTTCATCTTCAATATTTATCTAACAATTCCACTTTCCTTTGTTAATTCTCTACAACTTTTTTTATTTAGTCAACAGATCACACTGAAAAAAAATGGTTAGGTCATCATTTGGATTAGTTCCTCCACCGTATATAATATTTCATCTCTTCCTTGTGTATTTTTCAACATCACAGACCCATTTCCATTGTCGTCCTTGTTATTACCTCCTGGATCCTGACTCTTCATTTTCAGGCATCCCTTTATGCCTTTTATTCCTTTAGCGTTACTAGTATAGTTTTGCAATACTCATTCTATCCATGCTCATTGACTGAATTCTCTGACTGGAGCTGATTCACCATCTCTAGGGTGAATATCTTACCAGAATCACCAGACAACCGTGAGTAAAGTGGAAAACCTAGAGGGAAAAAAGTGCATCTTGAATAAGTGGTATTAGGGGCTTTGATGGTTTTAATGGACTAGCAGACACAAGGCATGGAGGCAACCTGGATACAATTTTAAAAGATGTATGTCTTGACTTAAAATAACAATGACCACACCATCGCCCCTCACACCTATTCTGAGAAATAAGCAATTTCCCCCAGGCCTAACACCCAAAGACTTCTCACGGTTTAAAGACAACGGACTGTTCCGATTCCTCCACTTTTTCCAAGGCCAACAACTTTGCCCATTCCAGGACCTTCCCAAACAGACACCCCTGACCACATTTGACCACTTTCGCTACATACAGATTCGCAGCTTTCTCAACGAACCACACAATAGAGCAGCCGCCACTGCCAGACCAACTCAATTCGAAAAAACATGCCTCCATGCACCCATCCAGAAAGGGCAAATCACAAACATATACTCACTCTTAAACTCAAACTCCCCAGAGGACGCTCTCTTCTATACCATGGGAAAGAGATATAGGCACCCCCACAGACCCCTCAGACTGGGCGGGCATATGGGAAGCCACGGCTTCGCTCACCATATGCGTAAACCATAAAGAGCAAGCTTATAAAACCCTACTCAGATGGTACCTCACGCCACTTAGACTGAAGCAAATGGGCCTTGCCACCACGGATACATGCTGGAAAGGCTGCACACAGAAGGGCACCTACATCCACCTCTGGTGGGAGTGTCCCCAGGACCTACAAATATGGGAAAGAGTGGTCACGCTCGCATCCGACATATTAGAAACAGACATACCAAGAGATCCCTGGATATGGCTGCTTTCTAAACCCTGTCCCCCCCTCACGAGAGCACAGAATAAACTGGTGGCCAGACTAACGCTGGCCACCAGACGAACGATAGCAGAACAATGGGGCAACCAGAACACACCCCAACTAACCACTATGATCAACAAAACACAAGAAACTATGGAAATGGACAAACCTTCAGCCCTACTACACGATACAACACGAAACTTCCACAAGATATGGGACCCATGGGTCCAATACCACCTACTGGCACTATAAACGGAGGACCCAGGAACGAGACAGACACACTGAGACCTCACATATTTCCCCCCAATTCCCCGAATCCTACACAGACCCCCTCCCCCACACCAACCTCACAAATGAAAGCATAATCATAAGACTAGAGAACCCAACCAACAAAAAGACAAAACACCACACCTCGTACAACATGACCACCAGCACCAGAGGTAGATATAAGAGAACAACCTTAGGTACTTGACGTAGAACCAAACTCCACCACACCGGAAAGCACCCACATCTACAGCTCAAACAAGGTGACCACCCATGGGTTGAGACCACCAAATTCCCACACTGACCACACCTACACACAAAACAAACACACCAGACCAAACCCCAGACCCACATAAAACCGAAGGAGATACAAACCTGATGAACATAACACTGGAAGAACCAAACACGCACCCAGAGGCAAGGACAACAAGACCCATGACCAAGTGACATCTTCTACCTGAGACATACAAAAACCGAACCACTCAACCCAGAATACTGACATGAGGTTTCGCAATAAACCGTAATGATACCAATGAAATGTAATGAAACTGCAAAATAGTGGATATCACTACTACCCTACCCCTACCTTTATTCTGTACCCTACACCTCACCTAAACTTGAAAAATAAAGAATTTGTAAAAAAAAAAACAAAAGAATAACAATGACAAGGAATAAGAATTAGTTGATAGAGCATGTCTTGATTTAAATAACAATGATAAAATTGAGTTATTGAATTTCTGTCTTTAATAAAGTTTGTGCATCACATACATACCTCTCTTCCATGTAAACAACTGTTACTAAATACATACTCTCACAATTCATGTAAATATTCATGCATTTGTTCAAATACCTTCTCTCAGAAATATTTGAAATACAAAATGTATAACCAGTCATTTCCTACCGTCTTATCTGATTTCCTGTCTCAGGCACCCACTCTTCCTTGGCTGTTGAATATTTTCTTCAACAGGTCCAGGTGACGGACATAATAAGAACTAAACAAAAATGTTGGAATGGCATAATGACCATGTGCTATCCTCTTGCTTTACCATAGTAGTAATCAGCAAGACAATAGGGTTGGCAGATAATAAAGACAATCTGTTATTTAAGAAATATTTTAGAATTATTAACATTTTATTTATATACAATGCAACAGCATATTGACAGTGATTCAGTGTGTTCGAGTCATGAATCTTCAGTCTGCCCCGGCACCAAAAAATGATATGATTGATGGGAAAAAAGATGATTAATCATTACAGGGCTGCTACTAAATGTTGATTTGAGTCACAGATCAAGGCCTCAATTTCATTCTTTTGAATTATAATCGGAAATTATTCCATTAATTTAGAAAAAAAACTTTTAAAATTATTTATCTAAAGAAGTCACCATAAATGTCTATGGAACTTTTTGTAAACCAATCATTTGGAAAGTTTTTATCTAATAAACTGGTTAAAACTAACTAATAAAATTGAGGTCCAAGTGAGAAGTGAGCAATAGAGGGGAAAAAAAAGAGAACCCGTAAAAAATAAATCTATATTTATATTATTATATTTTTAATAAATATATCATATATAAATGTAGATTTTTTTTTCACTTTGTTGGTTAATTTTTCTCACTTGATCTGTGTTCTGTGGTGGGAAAATGCTCCTAAGAATGTACTGCAAAATATTTATATTACTATTGTATTATGTATATATTTGCTGTACACTGATCCCATTTTCTCGTTATTTTGATTTACAAATTTGGATTTACGGTACTGAAATTCTGCTAAGTAGGACCAACGTATATATCCAAAATTTGGGCGTCCTAAAAAAACTTTCAATTTTTGTGAAAAATAGTTCAGCAAAGCCAAACTTTCTTGTCGTGCATACGTCTTATAATGACACACATGTATAAATTAACATCCCGATAAATTATGATATGCTGTTTAGGTATATAAGAACAGAACCTGATGAAACCAAGCCAACAGAAAATCGTAAGCATTTCATTAAAACGCTTATGATTAAGTATATATTTCCACATATATATTATATTTTTTGTAAATTTACATGATTTGTTCGATTAAGATGGTTTTATTAAACCTCTTATTCAGCCGTGTGTTGATGTTTTTTTCTAAAGAAACTAAAATGTATCCACTTTTTTGAAGTGTATTCATGTTAAGACTTAATTCTTACAAAGCTTTGAAGAGTGAGTTTCACAGGATTGACTATATACAAAACAGTCCATTCAGCAAGATGGCTTTTGTAAATAAAAAATCAATAGCATACATCAGTCAATTAAACAGTCAATTAAGCACAAATTATTTTGCTGTTTTTAATACAAAGAGAGTTTGTTTTGCTTCATTAGCTATGATAATAAGCAGCAAGAGAATAATTATACAATTAAATAGGTATCTAGCAAAGACAAGAATACATGGCATGTTTGTACAAACAATATTTAGTAGATATTACAGAACAGCAACGGAAAATAAATAATGAACAGATCTAGAAGCTGCACACTCCCTTTCCTAATTGTTTTAAAAGGTACAGTATTTTAATGGATAATGACACCCAAGCATGCATTATTTATGAATAAATAAAATCATTTTAAAGAACAGAAATAAGAAAAAAAAAAACACAAACAAACCAATATTCCAATCAATGGTTTGTCACTTATCTAAGCTAAGTCCCCGAGTGCCTGTTGTCCAGCCTACATATGCAATATATCTAAAGAGAAAGTTACATTTCCCTAATAGAAATATTAAAGCAACACTATTCTTGACATTATAGGTGTAAAACACCATTTATCTCCCAGCCCCTACTGCCCCCCACATTAAAAAGATAGTTTACTCACCTTTTTCTAGTGCGTGTGGCTGGCTCTGCCAACGCGCCACCTCTTTGACTGACATAATCAATTCTGATGATCTCAGCTAATTCAATGCTTTCCTATAGGGAAGCAGGGCCACCATCGGGGAATGACAACCATGATGGTTGTCACAGGCCCAGCGGACCTGGGGGCCCCACATTCTCAATCTATATTGTTGAAACTGTCGCTGGTGCACCTGTACCAGGTCCCACATGCTGATGGGGCCCATTGAGTTGTCCACGCACTTAGGGCCACCTGATGGGCCTATGTCTTCAAGCACCCTCTTTGCTTACTCCATGCGAGAAGGAGAGGCAGAGCAGAGACGGTGAGCCAGCTGCCAGTTCAACTCACAACAGCCCCATCCACCCACCTGCACCATGTCTGTGTGTCAGGGTGTATGTCTGTGTGTCAGTGTATACTTTGTCAGTGTGTACCTGAGTGTCTGTGTACATGAGGGCTTGTGTATCTGTGTGTGGGTATATGTGTGTGTGTGTGTTTGTATCTGTGTGTAACATGTGTCAGTGTATGTCTGAGTGTCTGTGTATCTGTATATGCATGTGTATTGGAGTATCGGTGTCAGAATCTATGCATGTGTAACTGTGTTTGTCCATGTGTCTCTTTATATTTGTATGAATATCAGTTTATGTGTTTGTGTTTCTATGTGTGTGTTAATATCAGTGTGTGTGAAAGTGTATACACTTGAAAATTTGGTGAATATAAAGACTGTGAGCTGTGTGCTTAGATGGCTAAGCCTGGTGCTATATCGCCGTTACATAGACAACATATTTTTTATTTGGAAAGGGAATGAAACCTTCCTAAAAAAATGTTTAACTTTCTTAAATTCCAGCAATTGGGGCATCTCTCTGACCAGTGAGTACAATAAAACTTCAGTTAACTTTCTGGACTTAGCCATCTACGTAAAATAAAGCATAATCAAACTTTTTTCAAACCTTGGGACGTTAACAGCTACATAGATCATTATAGGCTGTTAAGCGTCCCAAAGTCCCAACTTTTAAGGATCAAAAGGAATTGTTTGGAAAATACAACGTTTCAAATACAACCAAAAAAGATTTTAGGTGATTTTAAAGATAAGGAATACCAGGAAAATCTACAAAGAAAAGCATTTAATGATGTAGAAAAGGAAGAAAGACTACCCCTTTTGGAGTATACACAAAAAAGTGAGACAAAAAAAGATGATTAAATAACCTTTCATTTGTGATTTTAACAGTAGAAGCCATATCTTCAAAATATATATATTTTTTTAAATACTGGCCTATACGCAGAGGTGATGAGATCCTTAACACTTTTCTCCCAGAGTAACCAACAATAACATATAAGAGAGTCCCAAATCTAAATAGGAACCTGGTACATAATCACATTAAGTCTAAAAAGAAATTCAGTCGGACATAGACCTTTCTTACACTTGAAAATTGTTAATTGAAAATTAACCCATCGTGGTATATCATTCATAAATGTAGACAACCCAGCGTATTCAAAATGAGATATGTCCAGTCTTTTTTAGTAGCTACTTAGTCACAAACTCTGGCCAAAGTTAGCGTTCATATTAGTTTTTAAATTTTTCACCAAAAAATGCCCTTTTACTGATTATATTGATGTCTCTAAAACACTCATATTTGTGTTTAGCAATGTCTCACAAGTAAAACAGTACTCTCCTGTGAAGGTTTTATAGGGTGTTGAAAAGTTACAGGGTCAAATATAGGGCTTTCACATTTCTGTTTGCCAGATTGATTATGCTTGCTATGCTGCCTTTGAGACCATATGGTAGCCCAAGAATTAGAATTACCCCCATCATGGCATACCATTCACAAAAGAAGACAACCCAGAGTATTCAGAATAGGGTAAGTTCGGTCTTTTGTAGTAGCAACTTAGTCACAAACCCTGGCCAAAGTTAGCATTCATATTTGGTTTTTTTGCATTATTTACCCAAAAACTGTGTTTTCACTGATGATATTATCATCGTTTCAAGTTTTAGAGTTTTAAAACATGCATATTTGTGTTCAGTGAAGTCTCATGAGTACAACAGTTCCCCAATATGTACAGCTTTTATGGGGTTTTCGAAAGTTACAGGGACAAATATAGGGTTTTCCCATTTCAGTTTGCCAGATTGGTTTGGTGGCCTACGCAGTGTTTGAGACCGTATGGCAGCCCAGGAATAAAAATTATCATGGCATACCATTCACAAAAGTAGACAACCGAGGGTATTCAGAATTGGGTAAGTCTGGTCTTTTGTAGTAACCACTTAGTCACAAACCCTAGCCAAAGTTAGTTTTCATTTATTTATTTGTTTGCATTTTTTTACAGATATCATCAGATGTGTATTCAGTGAAGTCTCACAAGGACAACAGTACCCCATATGTACAGGTTTTCTGGGGTTTTGCAAAATGAGAGGGTTAAATAAAGGGCTTGTATTGGGACCGCTGCTGATCGCCTGTCCAGGTAAATAAATGGCAGCCGGGGAGCTCACGATCGTTAGGGCGTACTATGTTCTCCTAATGGCATTTAGACTCACTTAATGCAGGACGGCATAGTACGCCCTAATGGTTAAAGTTCTTTTTTTACTGGCGATAGGATAAAGGCAAAAGTTCTTTCATAAATAGATGAAAATATTTTTTGTATGTGTTTCAGATTTCATTCACCAGATTCTTTCACGCATTATGTAATTTCTATCTGTAATTTAATAGAGTTTGTTTCTTTATATTGTGGAGACTTGCACACTTTAATTCAGGGGTTCCCTATGGAAGATGCCTAGATATTGTAGAACTACAACTCCCAGGGCTGTTTTAATGCATGGGCACACTGGGCAGTTGCCAAGGGGCCCCACAAGCATAGGTCTGCCAACTCTTCAGCATATTATTCCAGGAGATTTAATCAGAACCTTCAAACCCTATTTAGTAAAATGTTTAGGTGGACTAATCACTTCAGTATCAACTGTTATTTGTTCATGCAATCATGCTGTTGCAAATACATATCATGACTTTGACGAAAACAACTTACATGTACCAATTGTACATAAGCAAGACAAAATCAATACAAATCATTTTTTGAAGACATTAACCCCTTAAAACCGGAGGACGTACAATTACGCCCTCTAATAGGCGGCTCTAAACGCCGCCGGGCGTAATTGTACGCCCTCCGGTTTTTGTTAACTTACCCGGTCGCCGGCGGTCCCACGCCGGCGATCGCGGTTGGGGGGACTCCCAGGGAGCCCCCCGCGGCACGTCCGTCCTCGTCGAAGCCCCCCGGCCATGTGAGAGTGGGGCCAGCAGGGGGGCTGCCTGTAATGACAGGTGGTCCCCCTGCTGGCTGAAAATAAAATTAAAAAAAGTTAATCAGTGTAAAAAATAAATAATATATACTTAGATCATATGTATATGTTATATACATATGATCTAAGTATATATATATATATACACATATACATACACACACATACACCGTCTAGGTGTATTTTACTATTAATATATATATTATATATATATATATATATATATTAATATCAAATTACACGTAGACTGATACTGATTAAATATATATATAATTATTGTTATATATTTATATATAATATAAAAAAAATAAAAATATAAATACGTTAAAAAATAAAATTAAAAAAATAATTAAAAATAAATAATTAAAAAATATATAGATGTGTGTTATTTCGTTCTAACTGTTTTGAGAAATTAATATATATATATATATATCAAAATACACGTAGAACGAAATAATATATATATCTATATACATAAATATATACGTATATATCACTATATATATACCTATATATAAATAAAAATATTTAAAAAAATTATATAGATATATACATATATATACACATACGTATATATATATATATTAATTCTACATATATATTTATGTAATATTTTTACATAATTAGGTATCTTAATTAATTACAATTAGCGGGACCTGCCTGACAACCCATGCCAAAAGTAAAGGGAATTTAATTTGCTAGTACTATATTTAACCCTATAACTTTCCAAGACACCATAAAACCTGTACATGGGGGGTACTGTTCTACTCAGGAGACTTCGCTGAACACAAATATTAGTGTTTCAAAACAGTAAAATGTATTACAACGATGATATCGCCAGTAAAAGTGACTTTTTTGCATTTTTCACGCACAAACAGCACTTACACGGACGATATTATTGCTGCGATACTTTTTACTGTTTTGAAACACAAATATTTGTGTTCAGCGAAGTCTCCTGAGTACAACAGTACCTCTCATGTACAGGTTTTATGGTGTTTTCAAAAGTTACAGTGTCAAATATAAGGTTTGTGTTTCATTATTTTCACATTAAAATTCGCCAGATTGGTTACGTTGCCTTTGAGACCCTATGGTAGCCCAAGAATGAAAATTACCCCTATGATGGCATACCATTTGCAATAGTAGACAACCCAAGGTATTGCAAACAGGGTATGTCCAGTCTTTTTAGTAGCCACTTAGTCACAAACACTGGCCAAAATTGGCATTTTTTGCATTTTTCACACAAACAGATACGAACGCTAACTTTGGCCAGTGTTTGTGACCAAATGGCTACTAAAAAAGACTGGACATACCCCATTTGAAATACCTTGGGTTGTCTACTATTGCAAATGGTATGCCATTATGGGTGTAAATTTCATTCCCGGGCTACTATACAGTCTCAAAGGCAACGTAACCAATCTGGCGAATTTCAATTTCAAATGTAACGCGCTATATTTGACCCTGTAACTTCCCAAAACGCCATAAAACCTGTACATAGGGGGTACTGTTTTACACGTGAGACTTTGCTGAATATAAATATGTGTATTTTATTGCAGTAAAAGCAAACAGTATTATGACATTGACCGTTAAAATGTCATGTAGAACTAAAAAAATTAAAAAAAAACGTATTTTCTCCCATTTTTTTCATATTAAATTATGTTTCATAGCTAAATATTTTATATTAAATGAAAGCCCTGTTTCCCCTGAATAAAATGATTTATAATAAGGGTGGGTGCATTTACTATGAAAGAGGTGTATTACGGTTGGACAGACATGTAGCGCAAATGCCAGGTTTTGTTTACATTTTGTTTTGTTCACAATGTGTACATTTGGCTCCGTCCTTAAGGGGTTAAGCTATGTGTTGAACACTTGATTAGTAATAAATAATGAATTTAAATTTTGTAATGTGCCATCTGCGTCTGCATGATTTACCAGCTAAGTACCAAATTTATTTAGATTTTTTTGTTTTTCAGTTACAAGGTTCGTGTTATATGTCCTATAATTTGTTTGGATTAATCTCTTCTGTACAGCATGTTTTGTAATGTTTAACCCCTTAAGGACGGAGCCAAATGTACACGTTGTGAACAAAACAAAATGTAAACAAAACCTGGCATTTGCGCTACATGTCTGTCCAACCGTAATTCACCTCTTTCATATTAAATGCATCCACCCATATTATATATAATTTTATTCAGGTGAAACAGGGCTTTCATTTAATATCAAATATTTAGCTATGAAATATAATTTAATATGAAAAAAATGGGAGAAAATAAGATTTTTTTAGATTTTTTTGTTCTACATGACATTTTAACTGTCAATGTCATAATACTGTTTGCTTTTACTGCAATAAAATACACATATTTGTATTCAGCAAAGTCTCACGTGTAAAACAGTACCCCCTATGTACGGGTTTTATGGCGTTTTGGGAAGTTACAGGGTCAAATATAGCACGTCACATTTGAAATTGAAATTTGCCAGATTGGTTACGCTGCCTTTGGGACTTTATAGTAGCCCAGGAATGAAATTTACACCCATAATGGCATACCATTTGCAATAGTAGACAACCCAAGGTATTGCAAATGAGGTATGTCCAGTCTTTTTTAGTAGCCATTTGGTCACAAACACTGGCCAAAGTTAGCGTTAGTATTTGTTTGTGTGTGAAAAATGCAAAAACGCCAATTTTGGCCAGTGTTTGTGACTAAGTGGCTACTAAAAAGCTAACTCTATTTCTGTACCTTGTGTTGTCTTCTTTTTTGCAAATGGTATGCCATCATAGGAATTTAATTTTACCATTCTTGGGCAATATAGGAGTCTCAAGGTAGCGTATTTCAATCTGGCAGAGCCTATCAATGAAAAAAAATGAAACACCAAACCTTACATTTATTTATTTATAAAATATTTTTACCAGGAAGATACATTGATTTCTCTCGTTTCAAGTAGCCTGGGTTCCAGAGTATGTCCTGGGTATATTTGACCCTATAACTTTTCAAAACACCATAAAACCTGTACATGAGGGGTACTGTTGTACTTGGGAGACTTTGCTGAACACAAATATTTGTGTTTCAAAACAGTAAAAAGTATCGCAGCAATAATATCGTCCGTGTAAGTGCTGTTTGTGCGTGAAAATGCAAAAAACGTCACTTTTACTGGCGATGTCATCGTTGTAATACATTTTACTGTTTTGAAACACTAATATTTGTGTTCAGCGAAGTCTCCCGAGTAGAACAGTACCCCCCATGTACAGGTTTTATGGTGTGTTTATAGGGTTAAATATAGTGCTAGCAAATTAAATTCCCTTTACTTTCGGCATGGGTTGTCAGGCAGGTCCCGCTAATTGTAATTAATTAAGATACCTAATTATGTAAAAATATTACATAAATATATATGTAGAATTAGTATTTAATATATATATATATATAATTTTTTTAAATATTTTTATTTATATATAGGTATATATATATAGTGACATATACATATATATTTATGTATATAGATATATATATTATTTCGTTCTATGTGTATTTTGATATAAATATATATATTAATATCACAATACAGTTAGAACGAAATAACACACATCTATATATTTTTTAATTATTTATTTTTAATTATTTTTTAAATTTAATTTTTTAACGTATTTCCATTTTTTATATTATATATAAATATATATAACAATAATTATATATATATTTAATCAGTATCAGTCTACGTGTAATTTGATATTAATATATATATATATATATATATATATATTAATAGAAAAATACACCTAGACAGTATATGTGTGTGTATGTATATGTGTATATATATACTTAGATCATATATATATATATTATATATATATATGATCTAAGTATATAATTTTTTTTTTTTACACTTTTAAACTTTAATTAATTTTATTTAACTTTATTTCCAGCCAGCAGGGGGACCACCTGTCATTACAGGCAGCCCCCCTGCTGGCAATGCTGCAGCCAGCTATCCCGGCCATGTGATTGTGAGGTCCTCGCAAGGACCTCACTCTCACATGGCCGGGGGGGGCTGCTGGAGTGAAGATGTGCCACGGGGAGGCTCCATGGGAGTCCCCCCAACCGCGATCGCCGGCGTGAGACCGCTGGCGACCGGGTAAGTAAAGAAAGACCGGAGGGCGTACTATTACGCCCGGTGGCGTTTAGAGCCGCCTAAAATAGGGCGTAATAGTACGCCCTCCGGTCTTAAGGGGTTAACCTCTGATTTTGTAAAAGGTTGCAAATAAATATAGGCTTAATTTTTATCAATAATTAAAATTTTTATTCCTGTGAGTTGTTGTGTAGGCAGGGCCCCAGTGCACTTTTTTGAACGGAGGCCTATTATGCTGTTAAGACAACCCTGACAACTCCCATGATGCTTTGCATGTATTTAGAATGCCTTCAAAATGAGAAAGCATCAGAGAAGCTGTAGTTTGAAAACATCTGGGGACCTACCTTTTGGGCACACCTGCCTTAATTTTTCTAATGCACACATTGGTCTTAAATGTGCAGTCTCATTTCTGAACACATCTGTTGTAGTATGAATCCACATTGCAGTTATCAGGATACACTAAACCCTAACAGTGTGCACTACCAGTCCTTAGGGCTGGATGGTATTAATGCATATAGAAAACAAATAAACAGCATAAACGAGGAACAAGCCGTGGTCATGAAAACAGAGGGGCACAAGATAGGTATAATTCTTAGAGGGGGCCATGTGGTCAGGGCATGTCAGGGTCGACATAGTAGAAAAACACAATAGAAATATAACAATGCCAGATAGCAGAAGAAAGCTACCACAAAATGGATGCAAGTATCAGAGAAACCACATGATGATACGGAGGAACTGCATCTGCTATTCAAAATAGCACCAGTCCATGAGAAGGTGGATAGATGATTCAGGTAAGGCATAGCTAAACTGGGTAAAGTGACATCTATGAATTGTATTGCTGTAAAGCTCTGCTATTTATTTATATTCATCAACAATTTGAAGCTCCTAATAAAAGAGAGACATTTGGATTGAACAGCGTGTTAGAGAGTTCTGGGAACTAATTAAGGACTGTTCCTTATTTGAGTAGTATGATTGCTCTGTGGTCTTTGGAACAGTGACAATTTTAGGATAAATTTGAATTATTTAACTTTACTTTTACTAGCCTGGTATACCACAGACAGTTATTTAAGCCTGGAGACATACATTATTTGATAAATGTTGATATGTTCTCAAACATGCACTGTTTGTTTTTATATTTGTAAGACTCCTACTAGGAAACTGCAGAACTGGTTTTAATCTCAGCTGGAGTTTTGTCAGTGTAGTCTACACCCTGCATGGGTGGAAATGATCTCCCACTGGGGCACTCAAAGTAAGATAATCTTTTTTTAACTCCGTAAGGTTCCGATGTTCATTCAATACGAGGGATTATTTGCTAAACTGTTTATTATGTTGAACAGAAAGTCACATATGCAAACATTAGAAGATAACATTTTTTATTTTACTTTTTTTTTTAACCAGTTTTTTTATTTATATTAAGTCTGCTAAATGTACATTTATTCATATGTATGTACACAGGGTTATTTATTAAAGTGAGAATTCTCAGGAATTCAAAGTGAATTAAAAATGAATTTCACATTTAAACCCAAAAAAAAAGTTAAACTGGGGAAATTCTCTAGGTCAGCTATGTTTCCAGTTTGACAATGTTGGCCTTAAATATGAAATTCACTTTAAATCTACTTTGAATTCCCAACAATTTTCATTTTAGTGAATACACTCTGTGGTTGTTTATCAATTAGGTGATTACCTTGTTTGTAGCAGATTAAGTTGATTTAGTTATACTTATCTCTTGTGTTTTTTAAAGATTGATATAAATGCACCATTTAGAAAACAAGAATCAAAACAAAGCTATAAAAACAAAAATAAAACAAACAACTTACATACAAAACAATAAAGATCCAGTACAATAAAAAATAAATTGTGTTGCTTTTTAATGCCTAGTCATATTGGAGGCTTTAGAATCATGATATAAATATGTTGTATCTGCCTAAATACTTATTACCTTTAGACTAATCTCAAATAGTATATTACTCAAAAGGTAACATTTGTAAAATTAGATCAGTTGCTGACCAATTCGCTAAAACCTTCTTGTTCAAGAATACCTAAATTGTACTTAAATAAACAAACATCACAGAATAAAATGTAATGTATTCTAGAGTTGTGCAAGGTGAAAAAACTTGGTTAATCCCCCCAAAAAATTTATTTGGGATTTGTCCATCTGGCTTATCCATTTGGATGAATTTTGTACATGACATCTTATCGAGAACAATTAATTGGACCAACCAAAATGGTGTGAAAATTAGCCAATCAATGTACTGCAAAATATAAATATTATGTATATAATAGTTTGCAGTATACTGATACATTTAATTTTGTGCATTTGTGAAAAGAAGTAACCAATTTAAGGAAAAGAGGAGAAGCAGTATAAGATCTATGTTTATATAGTGTATATTTATTAAATATTAGACGTGCTTTCATATTCTTAAGAATTAAAAAAGACTGAATATTCAGATTTTCTGTAATTTATTAAGAAAAAAAAATACAAACCTGCCAATGACAGAATGATTTAATGGCTCAAAGGCCAAATTCATTTGGTCATTTGGTGATTCCGGCAAACAACTATTGGCTGTTTGCTGTTTAGACCAATTCGTGAACCATCCTTATGTCCCTCCATGCCGCCACACATGGTCAAAGGGTAGAGGATACTTATTATTAACTGTGGGGACCTGGTGTGTGTGTGTCTGTCTATGTTTCAATGGATGTGAGTATCCCGGTGGGTGTCAAGGAATGCTTACATCCCTTAAATAAATCATTTGAGATATAGATCAAGTTAACTAGTTTTACTTTTTATATATGATTTCCTGAGACTATTAAGCATATATACATGCATATTACTATAAGTGTGCATACATTTTAAAAAATGCCTGTCACAGTACATACAATGTATGCTTGTTTGAAAGTGCAAACACTTTTATCTATACATTGTGCGAGCTGATTTGATAGCAAATTTCTAAAATGTTAAAAAATTAATCATATTAGTTAATACTTCAGAATAGACTCTATGCCAAAGAACTGACAGACATGGGAAATCAAAAGAGACCTCCCACTGGCAGTACTTAGTAACTATAGTAACCACTTAAAACCATGTCTCCATTCAAACACACAAAAACCTACCCGCAATCACATTCATGCAGTCTAATGCCAGCAGTACACACAAACACACCCTTGCATTCACACTTTAACTCTGTGGTGTGAATCCAATCATGACATGATGTTTCCAGAAGGAGAATAACATGAAGCCAGACCAATTATTGCAAGAAAAGGTTAACCTTTTATGATCTGATCTGTTTATTAATACTGCAATTTGATTCATCTAAAGCAAAACCAGAAACAAGTATGGAAGATTTAGCTTTGAGCATTGAACAAAGCCTTTTATGCAAAATTACAATAATATATATTTACCTAATTAATTCTAATTGTCTGTAGAAAGGATGGTCTTATGTATGAAAAATCACCACATTAGTTAAAGCTGGCCAGACATTAGCTAAAGCTGGCCAGAACAAGGCCAGAACACATATTTTAATCATGACTCAAACTTTCCACTTGCCTCTAGCCATTGGCTAGTTAACATTTAGTCCGGGCAAGAAGAGATTCAGCACACATATTGTAAGTCTGCATAGCATACATTACATGTCAATCTTAATGAAATGCAGTTGCTTGCTAGCTAAATGGATTTGGCATATTTAGTTAAAATTAATTAAAATTAAGAAATACGAGAACAGCAGAAATGTATTAATACAATGGAAACAATGACTGTGGGTGAACTACTTTTAGAATTGATAGCAGGCGCAGCTTATGTCTCCACTGCATGAGGCTATTGAAAAGTAGCACAACCGCTGATGGTGGATTGGGGAAAACAAACATAACCCTCAATTTCTTCTAGGATTAGGACATAACATTGATAATGGTGAGGTTTTTTTAAATTGTTATTATTATTAGCATTACAACAAACTGGGACATGAATGTGTGTAAAGTAACAAATCTTTATTAAAGGGACACTATAGACACTTAGAACACTTCAGCTCATTAAAGTGTGCTGGGTGCAATGTCCCAGTTCCCTTAACCCTGCAATGGTAAATATTGCAGTTTCTGTGAAACTGCAATAATTACCTCTCAGGATTAACTCTAAATCTAGTGGCTGTCTAACAGACAGCCACTAGAGGGACTTCTGGGTTGTTAGGCAAACAAAAGTAGCCTAACTGACAAAGGATATCCAGCGTCAATTAAAACCCCAAAGGAAGCGTGGGCGGAGCCTGACCCAGCACCACGGGACATCGGCGCTGAATTGAGGTAAGTGACTAAAGGGGTTTTAACCCCTTCTGTACCGTGGAATGGGGGTGTGAGGGAGGGGGGCACTGTGTCAAATAGTGCCAGGAAAACTTTGTTTTCCTGGCACTATAGTATCCCTTTAAGCTGAAATATGTTAGTTTTGAAAAATTAGTTGCTGCATAAACTATAATGTAACGTTATACTGATTGACTTTAAGAAACACTACACTGCTTGCCCACTTGCACAGCACACATGGGACACTGGACCTAACACACTCAGATGTCAATGTAAAACACTCAAACAAATGTAACAAGTATTTTCAATTTACGAGCAGTTAACAAAAACAATTATTGTCAAACTCTAAATCAGTGAATCAAAGTTGTTGTAAGTGGCACTATGTCACAGGATGTCAGATTTAGCCCCCTCCTAGAACCCGAGACACTTTTATATTAATTTTGTGTAAAGTGGCTAAGTGTTGAATGTAGGTGAAGGTGTCTGAGTGTTGTATGTATGTATGTATATAGTCGCTAAATGTTGTGTGTGGATACATTTATCCTGAATAAATTCTGACCCATACAAACACACACACACACAGACTGACTTATGCACACACACTGACCCACACACACGCACTGATCCACATAGACTGACCCATACACACACACTAACCAATGCACACGCACACAAACTGACCCATGCACACCAACACCAACAGACTTACACACACACACCAGTGGCTTGTCCAGGATTCATATTTAGAGGGGGCACATGAGGGGCCAGGGACAAAAGTATGGGGGCAATTATAAAACATGTATATATGTGTGTGTATGTATAAAACAGATCAATTATGAATCTTTTAATACCTTTTTTTTATTGGAATAATATGGCTACAATCTCTTGATCAATCAGGTTCCTGATTGTATCCTGAGCTATCTGAGTCTGCTTACTATCCACCATCCTCTAGTGAAAGCGGTCCAGCATTATCCCTCAGTGGATTTCAAGGCGCTAACCTCATTTAAATCTTGTAAGTGCAACCATTATTGCAGTGTGTTATTTATCCAACTGTACATTACTATGTGTTCTGTTTTTTTTTTTTTAAGTTCTTAGCTGCATCCCTTTTTTTCTACAATCTCTACTTGAACACTATATAGAAATAGAGATAGACATACACATACACATACATACACAGGGCTCGACAAGTCACAGGCGCCAGATCGCCAAGGCGACTAGAAATTTCACCCTGGCACCTGAGATTTGTCAGCCCTTTGCTAAGCTGCACAGGAAACATTAAAGTCGGCCACCACTGGGAGTGAACAAACTTACTGATACAAACACGCTTACTGCAGACAAGCTCACTTACACACACAAGCTCACTACAGACAAGCTCACTGACACACACACAAGCTCATTACAGACAAGCTCACTGATACACACAAGCTCACTACAGACAAGCTCACTAGAGACAAGCTCACTAACACACATGCTCACTACAGACAAGTTTACTGAAACACACACAAGCTCACTACAGGCAAGCTCACTGACACAGATAAGTTCACTCAGTAGCAGGCACATATACATACAAGATCACTCTGTCATGCTACTTATTGGAAGTCTACCTGGTACTGGAGGCTGTGGCTGTGGGAGAACTGGGAGTCCATTTTCAGGCCTCTTTCTGCAGGCAAACATACATGCAGGGGCAAAGCTTGTGTGCTGGAGAAGCTGCTACACAGTGGTGGAACTAACGTAGAGCGGGCCCTGGTGCAAAAAGTGTTTTGGGCCCCTGAAGACATATGCCCGTGGGGTGGCCCTAAGTGCACTGGCCACTCCATGGAACTCAGTGTAACCAAAATATTAGCACTGCCTGTAGTTCCACTGCTGCACCTTCCTTATTACAGGCAAGATACCTTTTCACAGAAACTGGAAAACATTTTCAGGAGATGCAAGATAATTTTCCATTGTGTTTAAAAGGGACTGTGGTGAATTGTGTGTATAGAGGAGTCTGATTAAGGTTTACTATGTGTACCTAAGGGCTGTAGTGTAAGCACATGCTCACATATAGGAGCTTTTGAGATTGTGTGTATGCTGAGAGGGCGTGCAAAGTGTGTGCGTGTGCATCTAGGGACTTCAGTGTGAGTGCATCTGTATTGGGGGTTGCATAGTGTGCTTATCAAGGAGCTGTAGTGTGCATGTGTGTATGTGTGTATGATTCAGTGTGTAATGGAGTGAACTGTGTATGTATGTATGTATGTATGTGTGTGTGTGTGGGGGTGAATGTACATGGGGATGTGGGAGAACTGGGAGTCCATTTTCATGTCGGTGAATAGATGATATGTGAGATTAGGTATGTGAGGGATGCACTATGTGTGTGTGCAAAGGTGCAATCTGTGTGGGTCTGAGTGTACTGTGTTCTTTAATAAGAGTAAAAAAAAGGGAGCTCTGTGGGGGTTGAGAAGTCTGCCTATCCATCGGGTACCATGGAGGTCATGAGATGAGAGGTATCTCTCTTGGGGCTCAGGCACTTACACAGACTGACCCATAATAAATCCCACAGACTGACCCCCCCCCCCACACACAGACTGACCCATACACAGACTGCCCCCAAACACACAGTCTGACTCATACACACACACAGACTGCCCCCCCACACAGACTGACCAATACACACACACACACACACATACTAAACCCCCACACAAAGACTGACCAATACACACACACAGACTGACCCATACACACACAGACTAGACCCCACACACAGACTGATCCACACATACATACTGACCCCATACACACAAAGACTGACCCCATCACACACACAGACTGACCTCATCACACACAAACTGACCCCCCACAGAAAGACTGACCCATACACACACACACACACACACACACACACACACAGACTGACCAATACACACACAGACTGAACACAGACTAACCCCCCACACACAGACTGACCCCCCCAACTCAGACTGACACATACATACTGACCCCCACACACACAGACAGACTTCCCACAGACAGACTGACCCATACTAACCCATACACACAAAGACTGACCAATACACACTCACATACTGACCAATACCCACACATACTGACCCCCCATACATACACAGACTGACCCCCCCACAGACAGACTGACCCATACACACACACACAGACTGACCGATACACACACAAACCAAAGCTCCACACACAGAATGACCCATACACATACACACACATACTGACCCCATGCATGCACAGACTGACCACCCCCCCCCCACAGGAAGACTGACCCATACACACACAGACTGACCAAATACAAATAGACTGACCTATACACTGTGACTCACACTTACCAGCAGCTGCCTGAATGCCTCTGTGCAGAGCTGAGCTTCCTCTCCCTATCTCTCTCCAGCACTCCTCTTTGTGATCCAACAGGAAGTTCCTCCCAGCACAGTGCCCCCTTTGGCCGCACGTGGAAATTCCACCCACCTCTGTGCACTGCTGCTGCAGCTTGTGAAGGGAGACTCAGTGCTCCCAGCTTCAATTTCAATTGGAGGGTACAAATTATGTGGGGGGCGGGTTATGGCTCCTCTGCCCCACCCCCCTAGTGACGCCCCTGACACACACACACACACAGACTGAACCATACACACACAGACTAACACACACACACCCACAGACTAACATACACACAGACTGACTCATACATGTAGACAACTAGACCCATGCATACATTCTACATACAGTCTGCCAAGTTCATACACACACAGTGTGACACATCCATACACAGACAAACTGACCCATACAAATACAGACTGAACCATACACACACACACAGACTGACCAATACAAACACAGACTGACCCATACAAACACACAGAGACTAACCCATACATATAGACACCCAGATCTATACATACATACATAATTTATTTTTTTCCCCATGGGCCAATCAGGTGGGCCATGCACTTAGGGCCACATGGTGGCCTTGTGTCAGCAGGGGCCCAGTTGGGCACTGTGGCCACTTCGTCCCAAAGACCTCACTCCCAACAGCCTCAGGCACCACACTGGACCCCAGGCAAGCCACCTTCCAGCAAAAGGGTGGTTTTAAAAATGCAAATTTAGCGTGTGTGTCTGTCAGTTTGTGTGTCAGTATATCTATCAGTGTATGTTTATGTCTCAGTATGTCTACTTTCAGCATGTCTGTTTGTCAGTATGCCTGTCAGTTTGTAAGTCTGGCTGTGTGTGTCAGTATGTCTGTCCGTGTATGTGCCTGTGTGTGTCAGTATGTCTACTAGTGTATGTCTATTTGTGTCAGTATGTCTGTCATTGTATGTATCTGTGTGTGTCAGTATGTCTTTGTGTGTATGTGTCAGTATGTCTGTCAGTGTATGTGTGTGTCTGTCAGTGTATGTGTGTGTGTGTGTCAGTACGTCTGACAGTATATTTGTCTGTGTTTCTGTATGTTGTTATTGCATGAATCTGTGTATCTGCATGTGTGTCAGTGGGTGTACATGTGTGTCTAAGTATTTGCATCTGTGTCAGTGTTTGCATCTATATGTCTGTATATTTGCATATGTGTCAGGTTGTGAATCTGTTTATCTGTATGTGTATCAGGGTGTCTGTCTGTGTCAGTCTGTGTTGCTGTATCTGCATGTGTGTCAGTGTGTGTGTATATGTGTCTGTGTGTCAATCTGTATATATGTGTATCTGCATGTGTTTCAGTGTGTATATGTGTATCTGTGTGTGTACGTATGTGTATCACAGTGTGTGTGGCAGCATATATATAAATGTGCATACAGCTCACATTCAAACGCCAACACTACATACAATAATTCACCCCTGCATTCAAATGTCAACACTACATACAAACACACCTTTGTGTTAAACATCAAAATTATATACAAACACACCGCCACATTCAAAAGCCAAAACTACATAAATGCATGCTTTTATGTAGTACAAACTTACAAACACCCTTCTACATTCACACAAACATAATCCACACAAAACATACTTACGTTCAAAGACACAAAAACAGCTCAATATGGGAAAATGGTGGCGTCCCAGCTGTCAAAGCATTGTCTGTGTTTTATAACAGATAGTTATCTACTTTTTGGCCATCCTTGCAATCGGGGACCCAAATTATTTTTTGCAGCAAGGCCTTTTCTACTTTAGTTCCTCCACTGTGTTGGAGTGGAGGGAGTGATTGCATACAAGGGAGTGGGTGGGGCATGGTCCATGGGGTCCAGGCAAATGTTTGTCTAGGGTTCAATCAGTATTAAAGACAGTCCAGCATACACACACAGTCTGACCAATCTATACACACATACACAGTCTGACAGATCCATACACACACAGACTAATCCATACACACCCAAAGACTGACCCATACATACAAACACACTGACTAATGCACACACACACACACTGACCCATGCACACACATACAGACTTTCCCATGCATGAATACACTTAGTGTATCAAACACACAGTCTGACTCATCCATACACACAGACTGACTCATACACAGAAACAGATTGACCCATACACACACACAGACAGACCTATACGCACAGACTGACCCATACAAAGTGCGCACTCACCAGCAGCTGCCTAGTAGCTTCACTTTTTACTCTTCTTTCCCAATGCTCTGTTAAGAGCTGAGCCTCATTCCCTCTGTATCTCTCACCTGTGCTGCTCTCAGTGACCCAGGAGGAAGTGAAGTTTAATCACTTCCCCTGATCACAGTGCTAGCATGTGGCCACATGGGGGAAAAGAAACTTAATTGCTGGGACAGACACATATAGGGCAAGAGTTCCAGCAAGTGGGACCCTGTCTTATCCCTGACCCTATGTGGCTCAATATTCCTCCTTAGGGTAATCCACCATACATGTCATGGAATAACCCCCAAGGAGGTAAAAGCATAGTTTCTTGGGCATAAAAGTTGGAGCTAAACTTTAGCTCCAGCAAGTGCAAGTGCCTTTCCTTTCCTATTATTTTTCATTCATAAAAACATATTACGCTATCATCTTTTTTTTTTAAATTTATGACATTTTATATTGCTACAACTAAGGACTTTGGAAGCATTACTCACACTTGCACTTCAAGTTCTCCATTATCAGCTGGGAAAGAGTTGCCTACATATAATACCAATGTACTTCTAGGTGTATTTTATATCTGTGTACTATACCTGTATGTGTATATCAATATTTTTTTTTTGTTAAATATCTCCATTGCATATCTGTAAAACACTAGAGAAAATGCTAGTGCTATATAACTGCAAATAATAGCAATAATAACGAATGAATGAAATAAAATAAAAAAAATACAAAAATAGTAATGTACATTACAAAACTGCTTGGAGTTGAAAGTGTTAATTATTTGTGATTTTAGACTAGGTGGTATGGGTAATTAGTGGGTGTGGCAAACCTAGCCACTCAGACTATAACTGGACACTATGCCTTTAAGGGTTGCCTATAGGTCTGGAGAGAGATGCGTTGTAACTGTATGTGCCTGCTTCCTGTATTCCCTGCTTTACCTGTACCTATCTGTTCCGCCGAATGCAAATGGCGGTTTGTATGGGGATTCCCGTTCGTTTCGCGAACGGCACTTTGGAGGGCCGTTCGTGAAACGAATGCGATACCCCCTAATAGCCCACACACTTAGAGGCGTGTGGCGCTAGTTAACCGATTGCAACATTGTTGCAATCGGTTATTAGAGGCTCTCCTGGGTGGCCGTCGTTCGACTACCGACCATGCGGCGGTCGGCCATCTTGGATCCCTGGTTCTTCAGCGGGTCCGTGTCGTCGAACGCATAGCATTACCAACAGTTATTCGACGGCACGAACACCGCTGAGCCTCCAGGACGTTCGGGAGTTTCAGGACCAGGTTCACTAAAAGCAATCGGTTCTTTTCGTGGGTTTGGAAAGAAATGTGTTTTCTGTGCGGCGTTCGGTTATTTTAGCTGGGATCTGAGCGGCAATCTCACGAATGATGCACCCAGACCCCAGCTATCTACCGAACGTCCATTCGTGTAAATCCACCGTATATTATACCAGTTGTAGATTTTTATGTGAATTGCCGGTTCTGCTGCACGAGGGGATAATCCCCTTAACGGTGCATTCTGGGAGGATGATCCCTCTCGTGCAGCGGTGCCTGATGGGAGAAATATGTGGTACTGTAAGTCCCCCATGTAGTCCCCTCCTGTACAACCCCTGTAATGTCAGTTTGGAAACCCCTTGCATGGGGAATTGCATAAATACTGTGACCTGTGATTAAAACCTCAGTTGACTCCCAGCCTATGTGTCGTCTAGTTCTTGGGAAGGAAGGGTTACTGCAGTGCTGTTTGGATTACTATATGCTGATTCCCTGGATTATCCTTTGTTGTTCCTGTTACCCAGCGGAGATATCGTGGATCATACTGCCTCTCCGCTACAATTGGTGGTAGCGGTGGGATTGAATTTACACAGCAAAGCAACGTTCGGCAGATTTTTAAACGAATCAAGGAACAAGCATTCGGGAATCAGCGCATTCGAATAAACCTCACGAACAGCAGGTGAATGGGAACAGATTACACCCTGCTAAAACGGAGCACATTAAAGGAGCTGCTGGAAGCAAGAGGAGCAATCGCCAGTAACAAGGCAAAGGCTGTCCTAATTACGGAGCTCATGGAAGGAGACAGAGCCGCAGCTGCTGCAGCACCTCAAATGGAGGGACAAAACAACGAATTTACAGCGGAATTCCGAGCACGACTGGCTTTATTTCCGGAACCACCATCTACAGAAATGTTTAACCGGCTGTTCGCCGATGTACAGGAGTACATTATGGCTAGGGGACCGCCAGGAAACCAGCAAGCCAGAGAAAGAGCCGCAACGCCAGTCCATAGTTTCCCAGGGAAAACCAAAATCCCATATCAAGCCTTCAAAAGCTATGTGGAGACAGAGGGTGGCGTTGACGACTATTTACAGGATTTCGAGAGACTGTGTTTGCTGCACGAGATTAATGATGCAGACAGAGTACCCCTACTAGCGGGGAGATTATCTGGGCGAGCCGCCGAAGCGTACCGGGCAGTACCAGACGAGGATAGTAGAGACTACGCTAAAGTAAAACGGGCCATCCTAGCCCGGTATGCCATCACCTCAGAGGCATACCGAAAGAAGTTTCGGGACATTAAAAAACCCAGTAAGGACACCCATGTGGAGTGGGCGCACCAGCTACAACGAGCTGCCAAAGGGTGGCTGGAGGCCGCCCAAGTTGATACATTGGAGGGTCTGTTCCAGCTAATGGTACTGGAACAATTCTTCAATGGCGTCCCGACCTACCTACAAAACTGGATCCGGGACAGAAAGCCACACACCCTGCAGGAAGCAGCTAATATGGCAGACGATTTCCAGGACAATCGGAGAGATCAACCCCTACCAACCCGAACCACCATCCCCCCTACAACGGCCAGCCCTCCAGGGGGCCCCGCAACGTACCAGCGACCAGGGGTAAATCAGAATTCCTACCCCCCCAGATATTCAGCACGTCCACCAATCCGGTGCCATACCTGCAACCAACAGGGGCACATCCAGAGAGACTGCCCACGGAACCGGCCTCGACCCAGCTGGAATAACGCCGCCCCGAGCAACCGTGCCGCAATCCACTGTCTACAGACCGAATCCGACCAAAATCTGGAGTTGGGGACGACCCGGGAGGAACCCCTCGGTACTCTACACGAGGTGAACCCTATCCAGGCCGCCTCCGATAACCGCCAAGGGCACCGCCAGGAAGTACACATGGAGGGGAGGAAAGTGCAAGGACTTCGTGACTCGGGAGCCACCCTAACTCTAGTACGCAGTCATCTGGTACCAAAGCCCAAGCTCACGGGGGACTGTGTGGCTGTGCGGGTGGCTGGGGGAGCCATTTACAAAGTACCCACGGCCAAGGTGCACTTGAATTGGGGAGCGGGGCACGGGAATGTATATGTGGGGATGATGCAAGACTTGCCAGCGGATGTGATTTTGGGCAACGATTTGGGGGAGCTGACTTCGGCTTTTGTTCCCCAGCCCACCGTACAAGAAGCATACCCGGTTGTGACCCGGCAACAGGCCCGCACCACTGCACCATTCGAACACTCTGAGGCTCAGGTAAGCAATGACCCTCCCCTACCCCCTACCCTGCCCTGGGCCAATTCCATAGAGTTCGGGGCCGAAGTAGCCCTAGATCCTTCGTTACAGGTGTACAAAGATCGCATGGATAAAAATCAAGCTGGGTTAGAGGGGGAAAGGTATATCTGGGACAAAGGGCTACTATATCGGCACGCAGAGAAGGTAGTGTCCGGGTCAATACCGTTGCCCATTAAACAGCTAATAGTGCCTCGAAAATATAGGTTAGAGCTGTTACGCATAGCCCATGATATTCCCCTGTCTGGACACCTAGGCATCAGTCGGACCAAGCACAGGCTGACCCAGAATTTCTTTTGGCCAGGTATTTCCCAGGATATTAAGCGGTATTGTCAGACCTGCGATACCTGCCAAAGGGTAGGCAAGAGGGGGGACAGATACAAAGCCCGACTACGGTCTCTGCCCATCATTGAAGAACCATTCAGTAGGGTGGCAGTAGACATTATAGGTCCCCTCGCAAAACCCAGCCCCTCCGGCAAGAAGTATGTCCTAACTGTGGTGGACTACGCCACCCGGTACCCCGAGGCAGTGGCCCTAACGAACGTACACGCAGAAACGGTAGCCGAGGCCCTGATGAGGATATTCACCCGGGTAGGATTTCCCCGGGAGATTATCTCCGATAGAGGCACCCAGTTTACTGCGGAAGTGACCCATCAGCTCTGGAAAATATGTGGGATACAACAAATCCTCAACTCCCCATACCACCCCCAGTCCAATGGGCTCTGTGAACGATTTAACGGAACCCTAAAACAAATGATCCGCACGTTCATGGACACCCAAAAGGACTGGGAGCGGTTCTTACCCCACCTTCTGTTCGCGTATCGAGAAGTGCCGCAAGAATCCACCGGATTCTCTCCGTTCGAATTATTATTCGGGAGGAGAGTGAGGGGACCTCTTGACTTGATACGGGAACACTGGGAGGGAGACGAAACCGTTAATGGCACCCCTATCTTACCATATGTGCTCGAGTTCCGGGAACGCCTGGAGAGGCTAACCCAGACCGTCCGAGACAATCTCCAGGTAGCGCAACAACGACAGCGCCGATGGTATGATAAGGGAGCCAGGGACCGCAGCTTTCAGGTGGGGCAGAAAGTCCTAATCCTGCGACCCGCCCACAAAGATAAGCTGCAGGCTTCCTGGCAGGGCCCATACAAGGTGGTGGAACAGATCTGTGACACCACCTATGTGATCGGCCCGGTTACCGGCGTGGGAGGCAAACGCATGCTCCATGTGAACATGCTCAAGCCATACCACGAACGGACTGAGGAAGTCACCGCAATCTGTGCCCCTGCCACGGAAGATTTTGATAACCTACCCCTACCCGATCTCCTAGACCAAGAGGGCCAGAGCGGAGATCTGGGAGAGGTACAGTGAGGAGAAAGATTAAATACCCAAGAACGGGCCCAGGTACAAAAGTTGCTTCGGGAAAAGAAGGCCACGTTTTCCAATTTACCCGGCTATACCCCGTTGGCTACCCATAAGGTAGAAACGCTAGATCCGACCCCCTTGCGCCAACCCCCCTACCGCACTCCAGAAGCAGTCAAGGAAAATATGCGCAAGGAAATTGAGGAGATGATTCAGCTAGGAGTAATAGAGCACTCGGACAGCCCCTGGGCCTCCCCGGTAGTACTGGTGCCAAAACGGGACGGGACGACCCGTTTCTGCGTGGACTACCGACGGCTCAACGATAAAACGACCTCTGACGCATATCCCATGCCCCGAATAGACGAACTCCTCGACAAAATGGCCAGGGGTCAATACCTAACCACTATAGACTTGTGCAAAGGATACTGGCAGATTCCCTTAGCGGACGACGCCATCCCTAAGTCGGCTTTTGTCACCCCGTTTGGCCTGTATCAGTTTAAGGTTATGCCATTCGGGATGAAAAACGCTCCAGCTACCTTCCAGAGAATGGTGGATAGACTGTTAGATGGGTTCCAGGAGTATGCCTGCGCGTATCTAGATGATATCGCCATATTCAGCCACTCC
>OW240919.1:75719897-75828497 GCA_933207985.1 Pelobates cultripes | reverse complement strand
CCTTCCCGTCTCCTATCAGTGGTCGTGTACACGGCATTGATTTTTGTAACAGGGAGATGGAAGAAGAGGCTTGGTCGGTCCTCTTACTGCAAATTTGGGGCACTGCGCGGTCAAGCTAATGTGACACCAGATAGGAGTGGTGTGTTTAGTATTATTTTTATCAGTTTAATACCTTCGTCTCTATCAGTAGTCTGATACCACTAACACAAACAGAATAGGAATGTTACACCCCAACATGGTGCAGCAGATATGGATTGACACCTGTCCTCAGAGCGCCTGATACACACTGACACAGATCAGAATAGGGAATGTTACCCCAACATAGGGTCACTTGGCAGATATGGATTGACACCTGTCCTAAGGATCCCTGATACACACTGATACACACCTACTTGAATGGTATAGACATTTTTAGCAGCTCCTGGCGAACACCTGACCCACATAGGAGCCGTAATAGACCGGATTAGGGAGTCCGGACTGACCCTAAAGCCCAGTAAGTGCCATATAGGAACGTGTAAAAACCTCCCCAAGATAGTATTATGGGCCCCAGAGTGTGAACAGGCCTTCCAACAGCTCAAGACGGCGCTCATTAAATCACCTGTACTTTCTTCTCCTGATCCAACTAAACACTTTCTCGTCCATACAGACGCTTCTATGCTTGGATTGGGAGCAGTATTGAGCCAAGTCGGAGCAGATGGTGGCTAGCAACCGGGGGCTTATCTAAGCCGTAAACTTTTGCACAGCGAAGTATATTCACTGCCATTGAAAAGGAGTGCATAGCGGTGGTGTGGGCCCTCAAAAAGCTGCAACCTACTTGTATGGACAACCGTTTACCTTACTCACAGATCACAACAAATTTGGGGCACTGGGCGTGCAATCTAATGTGCCACCAGATAGGAGTGGTGTGTTTAGTACTATTGTTATCAGTTTAATCACTGTTACGCCCCCTATCCGTTGATGTGGGGCAAGACGCAGCAGCAGAAGAGGACTAAGCCGAGGAGGTTATGGAAGAGGATGGAGTAGGAGGAGTAGAGGAGGTGGCAGCGTACTGGCAGAGTACACGCTGTAGGGCTGACACACCTGCTTGAAGATAACTTAACTGCTATTCATCTATAACAGTGAAAAAATAATTTGTTTTAAATCCAAGCTATTGTGACACCAGTAGGTAGTGAATTGTGTTTAGTACTAATTTATCCAGTTTAATCACTGTTAAACCTATCCGTTGATGTGGAGCAAAGCCTTAGCAGAAGAGAAGGACCAAGCGAGGAGGTTGGAAGGATGGAGTAGGAGGAGTAGAGGAGGTGTAGCGTACAGGCAGAGTACACGCTGTAGGGCTGACACACCTGCTTGAAGATAACTAACTGCTATTCAATCTATAACAGGGAAAAAAAAAATTTGTTTTTAAATCCAAGCTATTGTGACACCAGTGAGTGAGTGGTGTGTTTAGTACTATTGTTATCAGTTTAATCACTGTTACGCGCCCTATCCGTTGATGTGGAGCAAGACGCAGCAGCAGAAGAGGACTAAGCCGAGGAGGTTATGGAAGAGGATGGAGTAGAAGGAGTAGAGGAGGTGGCAGCGTACTGGCAGAGTACACGCTGTAGGGCTGACACACCTGCTTGAAAATAACTAACTGCTATTCAATCTATAACAGTGAAAAAAATTTTTTGTTTTTAAATCCAAGCTATTGTGACACCAGTGAGTGAGTGGTGTGTTTAGTACTCTTGTTATCAGTTTAATCACTGTTACGCCCCCTATCCGTTGATGTGGAGCAAGACGCAGCAGCAAAAGAGGACTAAGCCGAGGAGGTTATGGAAGAGGATGGAGTAGAAGGAGTAGAGGAGGTGGCAGCGTACTGGCAGAGTACACGCTGTAGGGCTGACACCTGCTTGAAGATAACTAACTGCTATTCAATCTATAACAGTGAAAAAAAATTTTTGTTTTTAAATCCAAGCTATTGTGACACCAGTGAGTGAGTGGTGTGTTTTGTACTATTGTTATCAGTTTAATCACTGTTACGCCCCCTATCCGTTGATGTGGAGCAAGACGCAGCAGCAGAAGAGGACTAAGCCGAGGAGGTTATGGAAGAGGATGGAGTAGGAGGAGAAGAGGAGGTGGCAGCGTACTGGCAGAGTACACGCTGTAGGGCTGACACACCCGCTTTGAGACAACTAACTGCTATTCAATCTATAACTGATGTTTGTTTCACAGGCAGAAAGTGCCCTAAAGATGGCGGCTTGAACCCAAGTTGGTGGCGGATCAGTCACGCAAGTCAACAGGCATTCAGAGCTAAAATACAGCAGCGTGTGGACCATTTTTAGCCCAAGGCAGCTCATCTCATCAGGCCTTTTAATCTAATGTATCGCCCAGTGTCAGTCCCTTCGGGATCCATCCCTCATTCATCTTAATAAAGGTGAGGTAATCTAGACTTTTTTGACCTAGGCGACTTCTCTTCTCAGTGACAATACCTCCTGCTGCGCTGAAGGTCCTTTCTGACAGGACACTTGAAGCGGGGCAGGCCAGAAGTTCTATCGCAAATTGGGATAGCTCAGGCCACAGGTCAAGCCTACACACCCAGTAGTCAAGGGGTTCGATATCTGCAGTTAAGGCGAGGAAGTCTGCTCCCTGTCGGTCAAGTCGCTCTCTGAGGGTGGATCCCAAATGGCTGTGGCGATGCATAGGACTTAAAAAGGTCCTCCATCAACAACACGTCTTTAAAGCGTCCTGTCCTTGCCGGCGTGGTCGTGGGAGGAGGAGGATGACTTCCACCTCTCCCCCTGTTAGATTCCCGTTGTGCTGTGACATCACCCTTATACGCTGTGTAAAGCATACTTTTAAATTTATTTTGCAAATGCTGCATCCTTTCTTACTTGTTGTAATTCGGTAACATTTCCGCCACTTTCTGCTTATACCGGGGGTCTAGTAGCGTGGACACCCAGTACAGGTCGTTCTCCTTCATCCTTTTTATACGATGGTCCCTCAACAGGCACGACAGCATGAAAGACCCCATTTGCACAAGGTTGGATGCCGAGCTTCTCATTTCCCGTTCCTCCTCCTCACTGATGTCAATGAAGGTATGTTCTTCCCCCCAGCCACGTACAACACCACAGGTACCAGATAGGTGACAACGAGCACCCTGGGATGCCTGTTGTGGTTGGTCTTGCTCCTCCTCCTCCTCCTCCTCAAAGCCACATTCCTCCTATGACTCCTCTTCCTCACAATCCTCTTCCAGCATTGCCGCAGGTCCATCAAGTGATGCTGATAAGGCTGTTTCAGGTGGTGATGGTGACCACAACTCTTCCTCTTCACGCTCATCTACGGCCTGATCAAGCACTCTTCGCAGGGCACGCTCCAGGAAGAAAACAAATGGTATGATGTCGCTGATGGTGCCTTCGGTGCGACTGACTAAATTTGTCACCTCCTCAAAAGGACGCATGAGCCTACAGGCATTGCGCATGAGCGTCCAGTAACGTGGCAAAAAAATTCCCAGCTCCCCAGAGGCTGTCCTAGCACCCGGTCATACAAATATTCATTAACGGCTCTTTCTTGTTGGAGCAGGCGGTCGAACATTAGGAGTGTTGAATTCCAACGTGTCGGGCTGTCGCAAATCAAGCGCCTCACTGGCATATTGTTTCGCCGCTGGATATCGGCAAAGTGAGCCATGGCCGTGTAGGAACGCCTGAAATGGCCACACACCTTCCTGGCCTGCTTCAGGACATCCTGTAAGCCTATGTACTTATGCACAAAGCGTTGTACGATCAGATTACACACATGTGCCATGCACGGCACATGTGACAACTTGCCCAACTTCAATGCCGCTAACAAATTTGTTCCGTTGTCACAAACCACTTTGTCAATATCCAGTCGCTGCGGGTCAGCCACTTTTCCACCTGTGCGTTCAGGGCGGACAGTGCTTACAATCGTGAAACCTGCGCTTGGCTTAAGTCAAACCAAGGCAGTGACTACTGCGTATCCGGGATGTAGGTGAGTACCTGGGGAGCTGGGGGTGCGTTGATGGCGGGCAAAGGCGCGCTTAGCAGAGAGGACTTTCAGCGAGAGGTTATGGAAGAAGAGGATATGGAGTAGGAGGAGTAAGTAATCCTTAGGAACTGCCTGCGTCGTAATTGGTGTCACCAACTCCTCTGCAGAGCCGCCATTCCATGCTTGGCAGCAGTCAGCAGGTTTACCCAATGCGCAGTATAGGTGATATACCTGCCCTGACCATGCTTTGCAGACCAGGTATCAGTGGTCAAATGGACCCTTGCCCCAACACTGTGTGCCAGAGATGCTATTACTTCCTTTTGCACAATTGAGTACGGGTTGGGGATTGCCTTTTGCGAAAAGTAATTTCGGCCGGGTACCTTCCACTGCGGTGTCCCAATAGCTACAAATTTTTTGAACGCCTCAGACTCCACCAGCTTGTATGTTAAAAGCTGGCGGGCTAACGTTGGACAGTAGCTGTGTCAGGCGCTGGAAGGGGTGGCTCTGACGTGGCTGCTTGCGGCTCAAACATGTCCTTGACAGACACATGACTGTGGGCGGATGAGCGGGAACTGTATAAGGCGGAAGGCAATTGGCGGATGGTTGAGAGGGGGCAGCAGCAGTGGTTGGCGATGGCGCGAAGATGCTGGACCAGGAGGAGTATGGCGGCTTAGAGTAGGCGTGCTGCTTGCTTTCATGATCCCATAGAACGTTTGTGATGTGAATCGTATTGCTCACAGCAGTTGTACCTAGGTGGGTGGACTACACAACTCTCAGTTTCTTTTTGGCACAGGTTTGCAAATGGCGCCGGCGCTGTTGTCAGAGGCAGACACACAAAAAAATTCCACACTGCTGAAGGCTCTGCAATGGCTGACGCATTCTGGTGGTGGGACACAGCATGCGTTGATTGAAGCGTGCTGTCGGGCTGACCGAGATTGCCGATGCATGCTGTCTGACGTATTTTAGCTCCCTACTGCGGCTGACCTCCCCTGCTTCCAACTTCGTCTCTCCTCCTCTCTGTCTCCCCATCTGAACTTTCACCTGTTCTTCTAACTTCTTGCGGCCCGGGCACCCGCGTGACATCCATGGGCCGTCATCAACTTCACTTGTATCTGACAACTCAGCAAAGGAAGCAGCAGCGGGTACAACATCATCATCATCACACCGTACGTCCATGTGTGTAATGCTGCCTGCCAGAGACATATCCCTGTTATCTACATCCTCTGGCAATAATGGTTGCGCATCACTCATTTCTTCAAACGGATGTGTGAATAACTCCTCTGACATACCAACTGAGGCGGCTGTGGTGCTAGTTTTGGTGGTGGCGGCAGGCGGGTGAGTGGTATCTTGAGAGGTGCCTGAAGCTAAGCTGGAGGAGGATGGTGCGTCAAGGTTCTGAGCGGAGGCTGTAGAAGATTGGGTGTCCTGTGTTAGCCAGTCAACTATGTCCTAAGAACTTTTCAAGTTCAGGGTACGTGGCCTCTGAAAACTGGGCATTATTCTATGGCCAAAAGGAATCACAGCACCACGACCACGATGGCCCCTGCGGGGTGGCCTGCCTCTGCCTGTCATTTTTTGGGGGATTGGTGGTACTATGCGTGCAAGCTGCACAATGAGACCAGATATGAGTGGCAATGTGCACTGGCACAGTTGTACGGGCACAGGCTGTATGAGCCTGACACAGCGCTTTAAGGACACTGACTTTGCTATTCAATCTATAACAGTGAAAAAAGTTTTTGTTTTAAATGCAAAGCTATTGTGACAACAGATATGAGTGAGTGGTGGCACTGGGCACCATCTCTGTGAGCTTAACACACCGCTTTAAGGACACTGACTGGGCAAATGGGCACAGTATCCACTGTGAGCCTGGCAGAAGCTGGCAGCAGTGGCGAGACAACTGACTGCTATTCAATCTATAACAGTGAAAAAAGTTTTTTGTTTTTAAATGCAAGCTATTGTGACACCAGATATGAGTGGTGGCACTGACTAGGCAAATGGGCACAGTATCCACTGTGAGCCTGACACAGAAGCTGGCAGCAGTGGCAGACAACTAACTGCAATTACATTACACAGAAAAAAAAAGAAAAAAAAAAGCATACCCTAACCCTGACCTAGCTATGCCTAACCCTATCTAATCAACAGCAGCTACACTTTCCTTCCTCTCACTAATCATGCAGCTTGAGAATGAATGTAAAATGGATGCCTTCCAGTAGGTGGGAGGGTCTGCTAGGGAGGGTGTGCTGCTAATTGGCTGGAATGTGTCTGCTGACTGTGAGGTACAGGGTCAAAGTTTAATCAATGATGACGAATAGAGGGCGGATCGAACCGCGCATGCGTTCGCTGTCCGCGGCGGACGCGAACACGCTGTGTTCGCCAGCGAACCGTTCGGTGCATCACTATTCCCTATTGCCTCCACTCCAATGTTGTGGTATTTTTTTCTATAGCTGTACATTTCAATTTTTTTAAATCAAATAATGGACATGAATTGCAATGTACTGGTACCGAATGGGACTCGAATTGCTTTTTAATGTTATTAATATGTTCCATTGCTCTGATTTTAAATGCCCTTTTCACAATTCATGTCCATTATTTGATTTAAAAAAATTGAAATGTACAGCTATAGAGAAAATCCCACAATATTGGAGGGGAGGAAATAGGGATAGCAATAGCTTGGCTGTTAGAAGGAACAGCTTCCTCTAATAGAGCTACTCCTGAGCTGATGCTCCCAACATCTTCACTCAAACAGGCAAATCGGTTAGGTTGCATAAAATCTGAGTTAGATAGCCCTTTCCTCTTCCCTCCCCCCCTCTTCGTCGCCCCACATTAACCCAGCTACGTGCATGTTCCCTATCTTTCTTATCTCCTCCCAATCCACTACCTGCCCCCATTAATCTCTGCTCAGTGAGCAACAGAATCCTCTCAAGATTGTCAATCTCCCTCAATATTGCAATTTGCTCCTCGAGATCTCCAATCTGAGTTTCCAGAGAAGCCACTCGCACACACACTTGTCACAAAGGTATGGACACTGGACGGGTACATCCAGGCATGCATACATGCAACAAGATGTGCATTGAGTCAAACCAACAATCTTGCTAAAACTAATTTCCCAAGATACAGAACAGTAAAACAATTACCTTGTTAGTTTAAACTTCTTGTTTGTTTTAACTCCTGGTTTTCTAACTCCTACTTGAAAGAGTCTACTTAATAAATCTGCTTTCAAGCAATATGAGCAAGCTCAGTGAGTTAGGGGTGTGCTTAGATGGGAATACAAATCTCACACAGGTGGCAGTTAAGGAACACACCCCCAATTAACCCCTTAAGGACACAGCTTCAGAAGCTTGACTTACGCTTAATGACACAAGCAATTTTTGCATTTTCTTGCTGTTTGCGTTCAACTGCAATTTGCATCTCTCTCATTTATTGCACCGACACATATTATATACTGTTTTTTAAAGGACAGAAAGGGCTTTAATTTGATATAACATATATATATATAAATGCTTACTTATTATAAAAAAATACAGAAAAATGCAAAAAAAATGAAAAATATTGTTTTTTTTTTTTACAGTTTTTGCAATAATAATGTGTGCATAATTAGTGCAGGTTAAGAAAAGTAATTAAAAATAAATTTATTTATTTGTTCTGATTTACAGAATATATAATGTGTCTGGGATTTTAAGTTTTTTTTGGTAGTTACAGGTCACAAAGCACAAGGAGTAAAACAAACTTTTAATGTGGAGCGATTTTAGAATTTGGTATGTTTGTCTTGTAAGCTTAATAGCCATAAAAGAAAACAAAATTGCCACACAAAAGTATATATTTATATAAAGTAGACATCACAGGCTATTTACCTAAGGTTGTTTTGACACTTTCTACGTAGCCATTTCACCGCCAACCTCTGCTAAATATTGGAGGAAAATTGTGTTCTTTTTGGTTTTTGGCACACAAACTTATAACAGAGAAATTCTCGTGTATATTTTGTAAAATTGGTGTGTGCTATTCCTGTACAAAGTTTTATTTTGTGTTCAGTTACATCTGCTGAGTAAAATGACACCCCCATTGTATGTCCTTTGCACTATTTCATGAAGTTACAGTGCCATACAGGATACCTGTCCTTTTCAGTATTCACAGTAGAATTTTGAGAGATGGATTTAATGAGCCTTAGCTTCCATTTGGGGTATTATAACAGTTTGACTGTTCAAAAAATCCCCACAAAGGCCTACCATTTGTAAAAGTAGACACTCCAGGGTATCTCATAAGGTGCATATTGTGCCTTTACATACCCCCATATTTTCACCAATATATGCCAAAGTATGTGGTAAAAAAATTATTTTGTGCATTTTTTACATACGGATTGCATTTTTGCTGGGCGTTTTGTATATTTCATATGTACCACTAAGTTCAAACCTCCCAAATTATGCTCAGCTAAGTCTTTTGAGTAAAAATACACCCCCAATGAATGTCTTTGTCACTATTTTGTGAAGCTACAATGCCATATAGGAGACCAAGCCATATCCGTTTTTACCAAACTTTGAATTTTGACGCTGGGCCTATGTGCAATTTCCAAGCATCTTCGCAGGTTTTAAATTCAAACTACCCCACAAAGGCCTACCATTTCTTAAAGTAGACACCCCAGGGTGTTTCAAAAGGTATAGTTTGAACCTTAGTGTGGGATCATTTTTCCGCTAGCTTGTACCAGATGTAGTGGTAATAAGCATTTTTTCTGCCTTTTTGACATACAAAGTGAGTTTGCGCAGCATATTTTGCAAACCTTATGTGAGCTACGACTGTATAATACTTCATATGTTGCTCAGCTATGTCGGCTGAGTACAGCAATACCCCCGTATGTACCTTTGCCAGGTATGTGTGGACATCGGAGGGGCACATTTGGGACACAGCCATTTCAGTTTTTTTCAAACTTTGAATTTTTATGCTGTGCCTATGTCCCATTTTAGAGTATTTTACCAGGCTATATAATCAAAATTCCCCATAAAGCCATACCATTTCTTAAAGAAGACATCCCAGGGTATTTCAAAAGGCATATTTTGAACCTTAGCGTGGGATCATTTTTCCGCTAGCTTGTACCAAGTGTAGTGGTAATAAGCATTTTTTCTGCCCTTTTGACATACAAAGTGAGTTTGCGCAGCATATTTTGCAAACCTTATGTGTACTATGACTGTATAATACTTCATATGTTGCTCAGCTATGTCGGCTGAGTACAGCAATACCCCCATATGTACCTTTGCCAGGTACGTGTGGACATCGGAGGGGCACATTTGGGACACAGCCATTCCAGTTTTTTTTCAAACTTTGAATTTTTATGCTGTGCCTATGTCCCATTTTAGAGTATTTTACCAGGCTATATAATCCAAATTCCCTATAAAGCCATACCATTTCTTAAAGAAGACATCCCAGGGTATTTCAAAAGGCATATTTTGAACCTTAGCGTGGGATCATTTTTCCGCTAGCTTGTACCAAGTGTAGTGGTAATAAGCATTTTTTCTGCCTTTTTGACATACAAATTGAGTTTGCGCAGCATATTTTGCAAACCTTATGTGTGCTATGACTGTATAATACTTCATATGTTGCTCAGCTATGTCGGCTGAGTACAGCAATACCCCCGTATGTACCTTTGCCAGGTATATGTGGATGTTGAAGGGGCGCATTTGAAGGCGCCAGCCATTCAGTTTTCTAACTTTGAAGTTTTACGCTGTGTCCATGTTCCAATTTGGAGTAGTTTAGACGGCTGGTTATTTAAACTTCCCCACAAACACATACTATTTATTAAAGAATACACCCTGGGGTAATTCAAAAGGCATATTTTGAACCTTGGCGTGGGATAATTTTTTCTCTAGTTTGTTCCAGGTGTGGTGGTAATGAGCGTTTTTAAAATGTATTTTTTTACTTTTTATAACTTTTTTACTTTTAAAAACTAGTTTTTAAACTTTTGTTTTGCTTATAAATTATTTTTAAACTTTCCTAAACTTTCTTAAAACTTTTTTACAGATTTAACATTTTTCTAAGCTTTTTTTTTACCGTTAACCCCTAACTAGCAGTACGCAGCACTAACAGTAAATTCCCCATTTTCCCATAACTCCCACCCACCCCAGCTAGCAAAATATATAGTTATAAAATATTTAAATTAATTAATTAAATAAATTGAACCCCTGAGGGTTAAAAAAATGAATAAAAGTTAATCCTCAAGGGTTAAAAAAAATTAGATCACAGTATAATACTGTGATCTCTATTTGATCGCTGTAGGCAGTGATCGACTGGCAGGGAAGGGGTTAATTTTTATTTGGACTAGGTAAAGTGTGTTTTTTTTGTTTTTTTTACTTAAATGTTATTAAAACATTTTTAAGTTTAATTTTTAACTTTTTAAAGTTTCTTTTAAAACTTTTTTTTAACGTTAACCCCTAGTTAGCCTAACGCCAAATCCCCCAATTCCCCACTAACTTCCACCCACCCCAGCTATCTAAATATATAATTTAAAAATAATTTAATTAATTAATTTAATTAATTTACCCCCTGAGGGTTGAAAAAAAAAAGAATTAACCCTCAGGGGTTAAAAAAAAAAAATCAGATCATAGTAAAATGTAATCCCTGCCAATTGATCACTGTAGTCAGTGATCAATTGGCAGGGAAGGGGTTAATTTTTTATTAAAATGGGTAGGGGGGGGGGGACTTTAAATAAACTTTATTTTTTTTTACAGCAGGGGGCAGGATCAGCACTGATCCGGCTCCCTGCACTTCACACAGAACCCGGAAGTGCAGGGAGCCGGTAGGTGAGTATACAGAGCACATGTGCTCGCTCTGACTTGTGGTCAGAGCGAGCACATGTGCTGGGCAGCTTGACCGGATGCTCCCGGTATGCCTCCAATACAGAGGCATACCGGGAGCACCATTAACCCCGCGATCGCCGCGATAGCGGCGATCCGGGGTTAATTTTACCGCGTGACGGACGAGGTCCGTCACCCGTCGTTAAGGGTCTCCCCTGTGTGACGGACCTCGTCCGTCACCCGTCCTGAAGGGGTTAATCAAGCAGCAGCACAAAGGAGGGGAAAACCAGAACACAGAAAAAAAAAATATATATATATAAACTTTATTTTTTTTGTAAACCTTGGCTAATAAAGCAGATTAAACAAAAATAAAATCCAAGCCACTCTCCACAGAATACAAACCACTCTCCAATGAACTCCTGGTTTTCTAACTACTTAATAGAGTCAGCTTTCAAGCAATGTGAGCAAGCTCACTACAGGCAAGCTCACGGAGATACACATGTTCACTAAAGTTAGGCTCACTGACACACATGCTCACTACAGCCAGACTCACTGACACACATGCTCACTACAAACAAGATCACTGATATACAAATGCTCACTACAGACAAGATCACTAACATGCACATGTTCACTACAGACGAGCTTACGGATACACACATGCTCACTACAGTCAAGCTCACTGACATACATGCTTACTACAGACAAGATCACTGACATACACTCACTTATATATGCTAACCAGTATATAATAATAATATAGGAGGGGCTTGATATTTATTTGATGTCAACTTGTTTCCTCCAGGTAAATAAAGAAGCAGAAAACCACAGCCTAACACTGTATTGTACAGTATAGCAATAGCAATGTACATTGTACTTCAGTCAAATGTTAATTCTAGCATTGGCCTCAATTTAATATTGTTAAATAAGCTTTCCAAATGATTTAATATTTTTGGAGAAACTTTTAAAATTATTTTTCTCAAGTCTCAAAATATCACACAATCTAAATATTTTTCACAATATTGAATTATTTTAAAGGTTTATCTAAAAATATTAAATATTTGGAAAACGTATCCAACAATATTAAATTGAGCCCCTTGTTGCTAATGGTTGTCGCTATTAACAACAGCTGGTAGTTAGGAGTGGCTACTAATTGTGCCATGACAGACAGATTGACATGTACCTTTTGATGATAATTTTAAATATGGGAATTGTTCACCTACATGAAAGATGGAATTTTTTTTGTATCATGCATCTGACCATTACTTTCATTTTATTGCTGATTGATATGGATTTATAATTGCTTTACTGTTTCACTGTAATGTCAAACAGCTAACTTGTAATTGTGTCCTATACGATGCTTAAGGATTTAGCAGTTGATAGTAGCAGCCCTTAAACAGTAGAGACTGGGTTTGAAACCTCATCAAGTGGTGCTTACCAGTCCCCATAAAGCAGAGACCATTTATATAGCTAAAAATATATTTTTAAATATATTTTTTCCCCTGCGCTTCTGGTTTTTCACCCTTTTGGTTACCTTTTCAAACTTGATCTGTGAACAAAATGGCGGGAACACTTTTCTATCAGTTTACAGCCAAAGATATACATAATATTATATTATGTATATATTTAGCAGTACACTGATTTTTTTACTTTTTTTTATTTTTATTATGGTTCTGAATTATACCGCACTAAACCAACATATGGGTGAAATTCGGGTGTCCTAATAATGTTTGTTATGTTAAACTAAAAGTACACTTTTAGTGTTATAGAGAGTTTTTATCAAATATTAGCCCTCATCTGACATCATATCATTTATTCTAAAGAATTAAACTATTTTTCCTAATATAAAGCTAAGATTGGGTGTCACACATGTCATGTGTCCTTAAGGGGTTAAAAGACCTATGTATAAACTCACAATTTAAATTTAGGTAGCATATTTTAATTCAATCTCAAACATATAAATTGAATGTCATGAAACAATATTTTTCTGCACTTGCTTCAAAGTTTCATTAACATGATGCATTTAGGACAGCGAGTTACTATGTCTGCCTAGGCACTGACTTCAAAGTTTCATGAATTTTATTCATATAGCAGAGAGCTACTATAATCTTTTCAAAATCAAGCTTTATTTATACAGCATACTGACAATCTTCAAGTTGTAAATTAGAACATTTCACAATTATTGCATATGGCAATGCACATAAAAAAATTATTGTTTAACTATCTAACATTCATGTTGAATATAATATTATAATTTTTTTCACAAGGCATTATTTTGGCAATAAACTCAGTAAGTTATTATTATAATAAATATAATTGTTTTTTAGTAAAACAAATTGGCATGTAATCCTCAAAAAGTGTGAATTAAAGTCATTTTTCTATTGTGTAAAACTATACTAAAATGACTCATGCAAAACTGTTATGCATAGATTCCCCATCAAATATATAGATCATAAAATATACTTACATGATGATGACAGCTGCTTATTTCTAGATGATTGTCACAGTGTATGCATTCAGTAAAAATAAACAATAAAGACACTGGTCACTTTAGGGTGCATGGATCCTAGCTCTGCTCCCAGCCAACAATAATTTAGAAATATTAAGAATGTCCAGCACAAACCTTTAAATTAACAGATCTTTATTAAAGATCAAACCCAGTTTGAGAAAGTTTATTTGTGGCCAAAACATCACCTTTTTTATTTGGCACCTTAATAAAGGATCTGTGGACTTAAAGGCTTGTGCTTCGTATTCTTATATTCATATTCTTATTTGTATTCTCAGCAATGTATGCAGTTAGCATAGTTCCACACATGGGGAGGGATGAAATCTGGAGTTTGGGTGGTGCCAGCTTTGTGATGTATCACTGATGTATCTCTGATGCCCAAAATGAGCAGGTTCACATAGAAAAGGGGGTGAACCTGCCCAAAGAATTCGGGCTTATTCTAACCTTAGTGACCGAATAATCTAAATTTTATTAAAGACAGGAGGTGAATATTTGCTTTACCTTCTTTACTGAAACTCCCAGCAGCAAAGAAACAGTTAACAGTAAGTAAAACAATTTAACCAGAGTGTACAACAGAGTATGTCCAGTCATCAGACTCCTCCCAGTTCCTCTTTCTTAATGCAGCTGACAGCCGCAGAGTCAGCCATGTAAACATAAACGGTAGAACGATGAAAAGTTCAGAATGCAGTCAATCATGTAAACGAAGTGGGAAGAATGTAGGTACTTCTTTGTGAGGATAATGAAGGGTTTTGACACTAGGAGAAAGGAGAGAGAGAGAGGTCGTGAAAGTATGGTTTCTTGGATAAGAGAAAACCAACACTTAATTACATTAATTGATATGTTTCCAACCAAGGTGTACACCAAATATTCTGACAAGTCTAAGTTATGAGTTAGTGTGTTTTGGGTAGTATCTGTAAAAATAGTTTCAAAGAGAGGCCTGAAACTTAGATTACAAGGTATTGGTTTAGTCAATAGAGATGTTGCGGAATACCTACCTAGTTGGGTTGGGTGCATGTAATAGCGGGCGGGAAAATATTTGCCTCCTGTCTTTAATAAAATTTAGATTATTCAGTCACTAAGGTTAGAATAATCCTGAATTTTATGGCAAGACAGGAGGCTTCATATTTGCTGTTTTAAAGCGATGATATGATGGAATTAGATACATGAGGAGATTGTCTAAAATAGAAGGTTCTTGAAGGTGGATTCTCTGGACCAATCTGCGGAGGTGAGGCTCTCCGTTAGGGAGCCTCCAGATGTAAATGCAGATGAGGCGGCCGCGCCTCTCACTGAGTGAGCACCAAAGCATGGGTCGATGCCTGCTAGGGCCAGAAGCCACTTGATCCAATGAGCAATCGTGGGGCATGACACTGGTTTGTGAGGTCGAATGTAGGACACCAGTAGAGGGCCTGTTTGTGGTCTAAGGTCATTAGTGCGAAGGATGTAGTGTCGGACGCAACTATCTACGCAGAGCATGGGTTTGTCGTGGAAGTAAGGGTAGTTTACCGTAGATGAATTGGTTTTCGTGTGTCGGGTAATGGAGAAGTGTACTCCCTCAAGGGTAAAGTCCATGGCATGGATGTCAAATGCTCTGATGTCCGAAACATTTCTAAAAGATACCAAACAGAGCAGCAGTGCCAGTTTGGCCAACAGTTGTCGAAGAGAGAGCTCTTCATTAAGGGACCAAGTCTCCAAGAAGTCTAGTACAATAGCGACATCACAAAATTGATTATATTTGGGAGCCATGGGTCTTTTGAGGCGAATGCCTTGCAAGAGTCTAGATATGGAGGGGTGTTTACCAACCGCGGAGTTGTCAACAGGAATATGGGCTGCCGAAATGGCGGATAAAGCATATTCTCCAGATGTTGGCCATGCTGGGTCTGGGAGCCAGCTGAAGAATGCATCCTTCTGACGGTTCAGGTGAGATGCAAACAGGTCCAGTTTGAATGGCCCTCTCAGAACCTGTAGGTGGTGAAAAATTTGTGGGTCCAGTTGCCAGTCGCTGGAATCCCTCCAGTGGCGGGAGAACCAATCTGCGACGAGATTGTCGGAGCCCGGGAGATATTCTGCACGAAGGGAGACGTTCCTGTCCAGGCAGAATTGGTATAATTCCTTTGTCAGATCTGATAGCATTTTTGATCGGGAGCCACCTCGGCGGTTCACGTATCGTACTGCTGAGACATTGTCCATCCTCAGGACAAGACTGCAGTTGCAGGCTTCTTTGGCAAAACTGCAGATTGCGAAAGAACCAGCAATTAATTTGAGGCAATTGATGTGAAGAGCCTGTTCTGATGGGGACCAGAGGCCACCGGTAGAACGTTCCAAGCAGGTGGCATCCAATCCGAGGAGGCTGGCGTCTGATTCCAGAATGAAATCGGGTTGTCGGCCGAAGATAGCCCTTCCATTCCAGGCTTCCATATGTTGAAGCCACCAGTGGAGTTCCAATTGGACCTCGTCTGTGAGGAAAATCTGTTGTTCGTAACAGGTTGAAAGATGTAAGTAGTGTATTTTAAAATGCTGCATTGCCCGATAGTGTAGTGGGGCTGGAAATATTGCCTGGATTGAGGCGGAGAGTAATCCGATTGTGCGGGCTAAATCCTTGAGTCGTAGATATGGTGAAGCCAGCAATCTCCGGATGTCCTTTTTTATGGTTTTGATTTTCGTAGCAGGGAGTTGTAGAACTGCCTGAATCGAATGTATCTGAAATCCCAGAAACTGTATTGTCTGGGATGGAGCTAGAGATGACTTTTGAAGGTTGATGACGAAACCCAAATTCTGGAGGAGAGCCGAAGTCATATCTGTATGGAGACATAGAGTCTCCTCGTCTTGAGCCATGAGGAGGATATCGTCCATGTATATGATGGACCGAATCCCTTGTGAACGGAGTAGTGCCATCACTGTACTTGGAATAGACTCACCTGGGAGGCTAGCAGCAAAGAAAGAGGAACTGGGACGAGCCTGATGACTGGACATACTCTATTGTACACTCTGGTTAAATTTTTTTACATACTGTTAACTGTTTCTTTGCTGCTGGGAGTTACAGTAAAGAAAGTAAAGCAAATATGAAGCCTCCTGTCTTGCCATAAAATTGCATAAATGCACACCGTGGTGACGGACTCTGAATGGTCTAAATGTCCTTGAGTTTCATCAGCATACTGAGAGTCTGTTTATTTGATGCACTACACAGATTGGTGGCAGTTCCATGCTGGCCTTGGACACCAGGAAAAAAAACAGGATGGTGGGACAGAGGCCAAATATTGGGAGGGTCTCAGTGAATCCAGGACAGTTGGAAGGAATTCATTCAGATTTGAATACATCTAGGTTTCCCATACTTGATCTCTTTGACATCCCTCTACCTAAAAAAAATAAATAGAGATTCACAGGCATCACCACATAGGACGAAGGCAAAACAATATACATTTCAGACTAGAGGCCATAGCCATGCATTAATATTTTTTGGGTCCTTTTTGATGTCCAATAAATATATATTTTTTTCCTTTACCCTTCATTATGATGCCTGTGGACCTCTACTTTTTGTTTTTCCTAGTGGGCTGCTGACCCCCTTCCACAGAGCTCCCACATAAACTTACTTGTGTGCAGTACTCATTTGAATTTATACACTGACATTCCACTACTATTATTGATTGAAATTTAAATAAGCTTTGTTTCAGTCCTTTTGTACAATAAGGATAACCCATTAGGGAGTTAATGATATCTACTAAGCAATTGGAAGAGCAAAATTAAGAAAAAAATGTACATCACTCGTTTTTGTGAGGATATGCTTCTATTGGCAAAGTTTCAACTGTGTGTCTTTATCAAGAAATGTTTGTTTCTTGCAGAATGGGGTGGCGTGGGTTTGGAGTGCTGCGTGAGGTGCACATTGACAATGCAACTTAGGGGATGGTGTTCAGATAGATGTCTGTTAGATAATGTGTTAGATAAATGTGTGGCTCTGTTAGCAAACATGTATGTGCAAATATATGGCAATGGTCATAAAAAAAAAAACAATTTTCATATTGCAGTTAAGCAACTTTTATTTGCATTTCTATTTGCATAAAATTTTATAGATAATAGGGTTATTTACGAAAGTAGGAATTGCCAGGGATTCTACATGAATTTGAAATGTAAGGCCAAAAATAACCAAACTATAATCAATTTGTTTCCTGATATGGCTATTTTCCCCTAGATTTATAAATTCATCTTGGATTCAGCTTGAATTCCTAGCAATTCTAAATTTAGTGACTAAACTTGAAAGACTTTAGCATTGTGTTAGTTTGATGAGAATAGGTTACATCTTGTGTGATAGAGCATAAAAATGATTTAGATTTCATTAAAAAAAAAAAACAGACATATCTGTATATATCTCAAGTCTTTAAAATATATAACGTTTTCTGTCTAATTTGACCATTCATTCATCTTCATCTTTCCCTAATTTATTTTGTAGCCTGTCTGAGTTATAAATACTTTAGCAAAGATTTCAGATGCTGTCGGTTGCTTTCATGATCTACTTTCTTCTTGCGCTAATTATCATTTTAACCTCAGGGCCATTTCTTTCATGAATTAGTTGGTTAGCTCTCCAATGCTCTCTTATATTTCCATGCAATGACAAGCTGATGTAAGTGTAAGAAACTTCAATCATAATTTCCTTTGATTCCGTATATTAAAAAATGTGATAATCAGTTTTCACATATATTACATATCAAGTCTATAATGATAAAGTATTGAATGAAGAAAACAAAAGATACTATCCTCTTCTTTTTCTAGCATTATTTAGGTAGGTAAAGGTAGGTAAAATGTGTCTTCAGTACCTATCTGTACTGTAGTAATAATTATAAAGAATTGTCATCAATCAGCGTACGTAATGGGACACTATAGACTCCAGAGCCGTAGTGGCCCTGGATCATATAGCTTTCCCTGTGATGCTCCCTAAATCCACCTCTAGTGTCTATCACTTGGACAGCCACAAGAGGAACTTCCTAAATAAGGTCCTGCAATCTTTGCAAAACCTACATTTAGAGACACAGAGACTGGCAAAGTGAGTGCTAAAAGTTAGTATAACGTATTTTCTATGCATGGGGGAGGATAAGTGGCAGATACCTAATTGATAGCTGAACACAACAGCATTAGGAATACTAATGGAATTGCATTAGAACACTAATTCTATAGTGTTCTTTTAATGAAAGGCTCTGTAGAAAAATACGGATTGGATTTAAATGCCCTTAATTTGCTGTGATCACTGGATGCCTCACTAGGTCCCAAAAGGGAACCTCTAATAATACAAGTATATACTGTATACACTGCCATCATGGTGATCTTGGCATATAAATGCTGTTACTTTACAATCACAGTCATACGAAGAGAGTCATATAAGTCCTATGGCATGATAGACAACTACAGCAGTGGATGCTGAGATCTGTCAGCTGTCTACTGCTGGACTATCTCACTAGTCAGTTAAACAACCAGTAAGCAGAACAACAGAGCCAGTTGCCTGCTTGACAGCCAGGGAGGTGTAACAAGTTTTATTTAAAAATGTCAATACCTATTTAAACTTTTTGTAATGAAATGGAAAATAGAAGACATACTCTATACGCACATAAAGCACTTCAGCAAATGAAGTGTTTAAGTTTTTTTGTATTATCCCTTTAAGACCTGTTCTGTGATTGGTTCCCAGGGTGATCAATCAACCTGGGCGAGGGTAAATCTACAAAACTGCACCGTTATTGTTAGGGTTATGGTTATTTTTTTCCAATCTTTATTTTGCAAAGATTGTTTAACATGTAAGATAAATACGGAAGTGTAAAAATTTACAATGAGATTAACCGATAGGAGATAATATGGGAAACACATTTCACCAAATAAAATTGATATAAAATGCTTCATGAATCCCCACAATTATGAAAAAAGCCCACTGTGGAGAAAAGCAAGCTAAGAGAATAGAGAAGCTAAGAATGCACGCAGAGAGTAAAAGAAGAGGAAGGAAAATAGAAAAAGGGCATGATAGGGAAAGAGAAATGGAGGAGGGAAGGAAGGAGGAGAAGGAGGACCAGATGCACCCTAATCTCAAGGAAATGCCAACATAAATAACAGACCATTTAAGGTCACTATGGGGAAGTATAAAGGCAAGACATGTCTATGCCTCAGCAGAATCCTGGGACATATAACTAACCAAAGATACCTCAACAAAGAGAAATTAGCAGATTTATCCTGTAAGTAAGTTGTGTGCAATTCCACATTTTATATTTCCTGAACCTTAGATACCTACTGCTAGAAAGTGAGAAAATTCTTAGATCACTAATACAGTGGAATGAGAACCTTTCCCGCATGATGTAGGTGCTTTGTGAGTGACATTTTGTTTTGGTAATTTGAAAAGTTGGAAAGATGGAACAACATTGACTCAAAATGTGAAGAATTACTCTGATCCTCTTGTGAGATCTCCAAGGAGTTTGTAATTTGTTTCTTTAAGTTTGGTGCTCTGATGTGCAAAAAGTGAGAGACCTACCAAGCTCTGTCTTCTGGCAGGAAACAAATCTAGGTAAGCCAAGAGATAGAGGTAAGTAGAAGCTCGTACAGTGTTGAAATATTCCTCACAAGATGTTTCCCTAAAAAGCAAAAAAAATCTCAAATGTAGTCCGATCCTAAGCATCTTTGAGTGAAGGGACAGAGTGTCATAATGTTTACTTTGAAAATACTGAAACCTTTGGGAAATAGATTAGACTTTCTGAGACATTAGCAAAGAAAGAGGAAGCATTCCAGGAGATGTGCTTATATCATATTGCACAGCATATTTAAAAATGACATTGCATATTGTCACTTAGTTTGTTATTGTCTATAACAATTCCCAAATCCTTCCTGTGTGTTGATATCCCTAATTCACTTAGAGTGTAAATTGCTTGTGCATTCTTTACCCCAAAGTGCATAACTTTGCATTTTTCTACATTAAATTTAATCTGCCATTTGAATGCCCAGTCCCCCAATCTATCTATAAACACCTCTGCAACAAAGTAATATCCCACTCACATTATATTACTTTACAGAGTTTTGTCTCATCTGCAAACTCTGAAAGGCAGTTTTCTTTTCTTTTTGCATGGGAAACATGTCAGATTGTGGTTTTAGCTGTGATATGCCTATAATCATTATTATTATTATTATTATTATTATTATTATCGCCATTTATATAGCGCCAACAGATTCCGTAGTGCTTTACAATATTAATCATGTTACACCTTTTATTCTGTGACATCTACCTAACGTTATGTACCTAAATGCTGTACACTCTTTGTAATCCTATTCTGATACAACAATATCAATATTGAAATAATATCAATAAAAAAAGTGATTGACAAAAAAAAATAAAAAATCTGTGGGATTAGAAGTTGGTGCATAGTGAGGGAGTGTGCTTATTCTTGTATGTTGTATTTATATATGTATATGCAAAGGCAGAGCATGTAGTTTTGGGAGGGGTTTATCCGGCCTATAAATTCACAGGCCTCCCTTTCCTCTGGGCTGAGATTTCTTAGTTCAGTACAGAACCATCTACTTCTGGTTCAAAGGTCATCAACACAAACTACCTGAACTCCAAACAAACAAGCTGCTCTTGGCCTAGTGAGGCCTATGCAAGTATTCATTTTATGCAGCCTTCCTTTGAAGCTCATGGAGCACTGCCACATTTGGCCCCGCCGCGGCTTTTCCTGTTGCTGTTCGCATGGTTTGTTTTTTTCAACAAAACCGTAATTGGTCCACGTTGGGCCACACTATCACTGACATTCCACACATATTCAGCCCACATTTAGCCTTTCACTAACTAGGGTGGCATTAGCATTTCAGTTCGTATTCCTTCCTCACTCGTATATTGCGAATTTCACTACTAATGCAAATACGGCTTATTTCAATCAAAGCATCACATTGATACCTTTATTCGGTTCATGCATTATGCTTACTACATTTGAACATATCATATTTTATAATATGCAATTTAGTCACCCTACTTTTTTTAATAAATGCTATGCCATATTCTGTTTTCATATTTGTAGCTTATTATTGTCAGCCCACATGCCCTCGGTTATACTCAGCATTTGTTACTTATGTTCACCAGGCCTCAATACCTATATGCATTTTTCATGGTTGCCCTCTTAGTATTCAGGCACTCATGGGGCCTTCACTGTTAAGTAATTATGTGGAAATGTGTTGCTACTGACTTTCAAAATGTATGTCAGGCCCAAACTTGGGCCTATACATGTGTTCAGTATTTAGGGTACAGCCTGTTAATAATCTGTCTTATTTCACTGTCTGTCACTACTTACATTGTTTTAGCCCTTTCTGGGCTTAACACAGGCTTAGTTGATCGTACTTTAAAATAATTATGTCTGTTCTATGGTTATACAGCCATATACATGGCCTTCATCTAAATGTTATAGTCGCACTTCAATCAAGACATGCCAAGAACCAGATCTACCACTTGGGTGACATCAGTAAACATGCTTGAAGGGGCACTCCTTGCCCCCAAAAATAAATAAAAAAAAAAACAAAACAAAAAACAACTGCTTAGTAGATATATCCCAAATGAAAATATGATGTTATTTAAAAAAAAATATGGGATATTTACATATATTTACAAACCCTACAGCACCTCTAACACATGGCACTGGCTTTCGATTCAACCGTCACTTGCCTCACATTAATGCATGTTACTCTATGTTATTCTAGCCTTTGCCGTTGCTTTCAACCCTATTCTTCCATACTGTGCTTATTCTTGTATGTTGTATTTATATATGTATATGCAAAGGCAGAGCATGTAGTTTTGGGAGGGGTTTATCCGGCCTATAAATTCACAGGCCTCCCTTTCCTCTGGGCTGAGATTTCTTAGTTCAGTACAGAACCATCTACTTCTGGTTCAAAGGTCATCAACACAAACTACCTGAACTCCAAACAAACAAGCTGCTCTTGGCCTAGTGAGGCCTATGCAAGTATTCATTTTATGCAGCCTTCCTTTGAAGCTCATGGAGCACTGCCACATTTGGCCCCGCCGCGGCTTTTCCTGTTGCTGTTCGCATGGTTTGTTTTTTTCAACAAAACCGTAATTGGTCCACGTTGGGCCACACTATCACTGACATTCCACACATATTCAGCCCACATTTAGCCTTTCACTAACTAGGGTGGCATTAGCATTTCAGTTCGTATTCCTTCCTCACTCGTATATTGCGAATTTCACTACTAATGCAAATACGGCTTATTTCAATCAAAGCATCACATTGATACCTTTATTCGGTTCATGCATTATGCTTACTACATTTGAACATATCATATTTTATAATATGCAATTTAGTCACCCTACTTTTTTTAATAAATGCTATGTCATATTCTGTTTTCATATTTGTAGCTTATTATTGTCAGCCCACATGCCCTCGGTTATACTCAGCATTTGTTACTTATGTTCACCAGGCCTCAATACCTATATGCATTTTTCATGGTTGCCCTCTTAGTATTCAGGCACTCATGGGGCCTTCACTGTTAAGTAATTATGTGGAAATGTGTTGCTACTGACTTTCAAAATGTATGTCAGGCCCAAACTTGGGCCTATACATGTGTTCAGTATTTAGGGTACAGCCTGTTAATAATCTGTCTTATTTCACTGTCTGTCACTACTTACATTGTTTTAGCCCTTTCTGGGCTTAACACAGGCTTAGTTGATCGTACTTTAAAATAATTATGTCTGTTCTATGGTTATACAGCCATATACATGGCCTTCATCTAAATGTTATAGTCGCACTTCAATCAAGACATGCCAAGAACCAGATCTACCACTTGGGTGACATCAGTAAACATGCTTGAAGGGGCACTCCTTGCCCCCAAAAATAAATAAAAAAAAAAACAAAACAAAAAACAACTGCTTAGTAGATATATCCCAAATGAAAATATGATGTTATTTAAAAAAAAAAATGGGATATTTACATATATTTACAAACCCTACAGCACCTCTAACACATGGCACTGGCTTTCAATTCAACCGTCACTTGCCTCACATTAATGCATGTTACTCTATGTTATTCTAGCCTTTGCCGTTGCTTTCAACCCTATTCTTCCATACCAATTATGTATGCATAAGTCTTAATCATCCTCCTAGGCATTCCACAAGTATGTCTTATAAACATATGTATTACGTGTATATATATAAAGTTCAAATATTAGAAATGGCTGCAGTCACTGTCTTGCTGAATGATATAAATGTCTTTATTGAGGATCCAAGGATCAACATTTCAGTCCCATACCGGGACTTTCATCAGGATCAGGATGATATGTATTTTAGCACATACATACATTTATATATATGCAAACCGTGTTGCTGTTTTATGTTATCCTTATTTTTATTTTGCTTACAATGCAATTACATATATGATTAGAGTTATTTATTAATGTATAATTTTTTTTTTATCGAGCAACAGCAAAAATAGATAACAATAAGTTGTTTAAAGATTTAAATATTTTGCAATATACTGAAACCAATAAATATTTTAACTACACCACATTGATGTTGTGATAGCAGAACCTTCACATTTAATTACATCCACACCACATATTAAATACCGTAAATGCATTGCAAACAAACAGCTTTACCAAACTATATTTTCTAGACCAAGACATTCTGTATGACCAACTCTTTTCTAATATCACATATTAATTTCCTGTCTTTAGCCAAAGGGCTTGTGGACAGCTGAGTTTTATTGCAGCATTAATTCATAGGGACAATATTTTAAAGTGAGAATTTAAAAAAAACAAAACAAAAAAAAACCTTCATTTCATAAATTGCCCTTTCTTTTTGCCATTCTGTAAGATGAGATGAAAATTATACATACTATAAATCTGTAATAGGACCATATATTATGTATGAAATATTGAAAAACATGACTAGTTCGCTTATACCTAAAGATAACGTGTTTCAAACACTGGCATGCCATTTATATTAAAACGTCCTTGTATTTAGACCTTAGTATCCTTGTTTGGCAGGTAGTTTGTGAAGCAATGGAATTTACAAAGCTTCTAAAAGACTGTGATTTTTATTTCCTAAAGTAATATTAAATGGGTAGGAATAGCCAGTGAATAGATAGTTCCAGGGTAAAACGTGTTTAAGATACTTTGCAAAATACAAAAAACTAATTTTTATTATTGAGTTTTCTTACTGAAAGTAATTAGATTTTACCTGTTGTTACTTGAGAGCAGTGTTACAAAATATGTAGATAATACAGGTATAGATATAGCTATAGAAGTATTTTAGTTTTACATCAAATATATCAATATTGCAAAGATAATTTATATTGGCTGAAGATAACCCTTTCAGTCAGTTCAATTAGAATTTGTGCATTCAATACTAAAAAAATACGATCTGAAAATCCAAAGCTAAAATTTTCTTAACTTACATGAATCTTCAGAGTATTAGTTTATACAATGCTCAGGGTCCAGCCACTCTGCATTCTCCCCTTTGTCCCCCATTACTGGCTTCTGTTATTTTGAACTCCATTTAAATTACATTCATATAGCTTTACTTTATCATCTAATTTCTTTTCCTAGTTTTTCTGCAAAGGATGAACGACAAGGAGCAAGAATCCAATTCGGCATAGTGCACACATAAGTAGTGCCTGGTTTTCTGACATTGCACACAATGCATTGAGAACAGATTTACTATTCCCAATCCTTGTTTGAACAATTTCTTAAAAAATATATATAAACAAACGGAATTTAGCAAGATGCCAAACCGATTTAGGTCCTTTTTTAAATGTATGGATTTTGCTAAGGCTACCTGCTTGGTTAAAAACAGGTAAACATTTTAACAGCGCAACACTTGTCACAGAGTTGTGTAATGTAGGCACCAAGTAGGTATTGTGTGTGAGCTGAAAATTATAGATGCTTTCCAGGTGCTATGCAACTGGCATGTAGATCATGTTTGTTATGGGAGTGACATAGGGATGATAGATGTTTGGCATGTGAAATGGGTGCCATGAGAGTAACTGATGGGTAAAATTGGGTGACTGGTGGATGCACTGTGCGTTATATATGAGTATTAAATTGAAGTGCATTAGGTGACAATTCATGTAGGTAACAGAGTTCCAATGTTAGTGACTGTTGAGTACTGTATGCAAGGTTCTTTCAAACAATGTTTTTGGTGGATCATATGAGTGCAATGAGCTGATTGTTGGATGTTGTTAGTGCTCTGCAGATGACTGCGACACTCTATGTGTGATTGACAGGTATAGTACAAGATGTAAATTCCATAAAGTGATGGGTGGATTTGTATGGGAGTAATTTAAGTGGAGGTGCATGGCTTGAAATATGACACTGAATAATATAGTTTTTGAACTGGTAAGTATGGCCTTCAGATTAGCTTGGGATGGATCTAGAAATCATTATATTATGGTAAAAACTTAAATTCCAGGCAGTTTAAAGGTGACTTTTAAAAAAAGAAGATATGCAGTCATCTATTTACAGATTTACTATGTATTACCTATTTTTAAGTGTGTATATATAATTAGAGGGATGTTGGTTTTATGGCAATATTTAATTTTTTTTTTAATTATTTTTGCATACACATTTATTCAAAATTTTACAAAATCTAAACCAGTTTACTAAAGGCAAGGGGTTATTTTTTTTTTCAATAAAAACGGGTCCTATTTTGCATGAACATCATGAAATCTTCATAATAACAATAAGAATACAGATTATAGGACTCAATATATGTGCAGCATAAAAGTTTATCCTACTACCTCAAGTTGAACAAGTAGAACTACCCTTGACTATGAACTAGTTACTTTAGGGTTATAGAGTATTCTCTCAGCCGTATCTTATGAAAAAAATGCTTTATCCTCTGTATTCATATGCAGGGAAAGAAAAGCAAGGATTTGTTATGCTAATTTATGGATGGATATAAGCCACTACTTGCCTGTAATTAATCATTTGCATTTTAAACATTACAGGAGTGTTGTATATTTTACAGTTGAATAGAATTTGAGAATGCTTATTGAGAAAGATAACAGAAAAAAAATCTAAAAATAATTGCTTCATTTTTTTTTCTATGTGATATAATAACATTTAGATTATTTTCCTTCAGCAATAACAAATTTGAAATGTGCTTGTCAAACATAATAATGATGACCCACAACTTGCTATTAAAAATATTTTTGGTGTTTTTTGGATCAGGTAGCTTGGTTTAAAGCAGACAGTTATGGACTATGATTAGGCCTTTTTAAAACTGAAATACATTACACTACAGAAATACATTTTGTGTGAGCAAAAGTATGAATAAAGTTTGTTAAACTACAACCAGTTTTTTGTTTTCTATTTCTTGGTGTCAGTCTCTTTAGTAGTTGCCTGTTGTGACTACATTGATGATCATTGTTATATCTTGTTTTATAACATGGATTCTTCCATCTTCTATTAGATTTGCAAATACATACATTCCTGCTCTCAAAAATGGGTACCTGTTGTGAATGCCCGCCTTTCTCCTCAGTACTCATCACTCAGGTTGTTACTCCCTTCCTTCTTGTCAACTTTAGGATAGAGTTGGAACCAATGCAGCTAAGTGGTGACAGCCAAAGAACTAAGGTAGAATACAATAATGCTTTGAAATGTGAGATCATATTAACATAAATCTTGAAGAGGATGTTAATGATTAAATACGCTTTCAGCAGTGTTTTCAGCCCTGTTTAGAACCCCTGCCGTAAAATCTATTTTTTGGTCTCCCTTAAAACATGTTACCAAGGTTTAGGTCAGGGGTAGGCAACTTTAGACTCTCCAGATGTTCTTACAGCCATGATTCTGGCAAAGCATCAGGGGAGATGTAATACACAACATTTGGTGTGCCAAAGAATACCAACCTCTGGCCTATATGCACACCTGCACAGTCCATGGGTTTATGTCTGCATGTGTCTATAGGAGTGGAAACTACAGTTGTGATGGTAGTCACCATTACTGGGAGCATAACATGAACAGTTTTTAGCAAGACGTGATGATGTAATATGCACACGCCATGAGGGGAGGGGAACGTTTCAACACAGAAGATAAGACACTCCGAGGAATGAGGGAGAGAGCAGGCCACGAGGCATGCTGAGACAGTGAGAAGCTGAGTTAAAGGTTTGAGTAAGGAGAGAACACAACTGATACAGCTACAGGAGATAAGATAGAGATAAAGAGATAAGTGACGGGGAGGCTGCCTGTGAAGATTTACTGCACAGCTCTACTTTACTCCAGATTTATTTGGATAAGGATTCAAACTTAAACAGCTAAAAAGAAAATCAGAGGAATACAAAATTGAAAATAAGAATTCCACCAAAGTGGGAGCTGTCAGTAAGGTATGAATCATTACTGAATACTGAATCCTGCCAAATGCTTGAAACTGCAGAGAAAATCAGGTACACATGAATTGTATTATTTATTTTTGAGTTAAACTGTGGAAGTAAATCAAAGTGAACGACTTTCTGCAAATGTTTTTAAAGATATTAAGGAAACGTACCTGAACCCAAAAAGAAGAATATCTGCAGATATATTCTGTTTAAAACAAAAACATATATATATTCCTGATGAAAGTCCCAGACGTGGACTGAAACGTCGATCTACTTTTAACGAGTTTTCAAAGCCTACAACTTTTAACATCCATAAAACCGTGAGTGCTGGTCATCTCTACAACTTTTATATATATATTAAAGCATTTAAAATTAAAAGACTAAAATCAAAATGAATCCAAAGAAAACAGCCATAATATTGACTTTGCTGTACTAAGTATATAGAGCAGTAACTACCTATTTATAATAAGGAAAAGAGGAAAGAAAAAAGAAAAACAGAACAGAAAAAAGGGGTTAAAATTGGCATCTAAAAAAATGCGTGAAAGTAAATCGAGTGTAAAAAATGAGGAAAAAAAGGACAAAAAAACATACAAGACCCTGAATTAATGAATTAATGAATTAAAGAGCAGCAATGTTTCGACCTTCACAGAGGTCTTTGTCAAGCCATAAATTAAAGCACATTTAGGTTTTTTACTTAGTTAACTAGATATACAGAAATAATATATAGTGTATAATGTATAATAATTTAACCCCTCATCTTCCCCCGCATTCATTAAAAAGTCATTAAACATAAAAATTAGAGTACCATTAATAAACTTGTACTGAGAAGGATTATCGCAATAAATGTAAACATACTTGTGGAATAGACACAACATTTCTAAGATTTAAACTAGAGAGTCGAAGGCAAGTACTATGAAAAGAACGCTACAGACAGAAGATAAGCTGAGGAAATAGGTCTAGAGGTTATTAGAGTTGTCGTTTCATATTTCATTTATAAATGCTTATCCTTTACCCTCCCAGGGTACAAATATATTGCATTGAGATTAAAAAGAGATTTCCCCACCCTGTGGGTACTAAGAAGGTACTAAGAAGAGATATGTTAGTCAGGAGTGATAGGAAATATGTATTGTCTTATTGTTATATCTGTTTGTTTTTGTTTTTAAGATGCCACACCTGTGGTGCTTAGTAGGGGTGATATGGAGTAATGATTAGGATAATTTTGATAAATGCCCAGGGTCTTAATTCTCCCAGTAAAAGGGGTTTCCTGTACAATACCCTATTGAGAGAAAAAGCACAAGTGGGTTTTGTACAGGAAACACACTGGGTTCAGGAACATAGGCAACTATGGAAATTTAATAAATTTCTTATAGTTTATTCCGCATCAAATGAAAAAAAAAAAGAGTAGCAATATTTTTTTATAAAGAAGTTCATTTTCAGTGCCAATACAAAAAGGTAGATCAAGAAGGAAGATTTATTATTTTAATAGGGCAAATAAATGGAGTAGCTTATATGCTAGTTAAAGTCTATCTGCCAAATACGGCCCCCACAAGATTATTGGCAAAAGTTATCAAATTGAAAGAACCAATTCGTAAAGGAATTTTGTTGATTGCGGGTGATTTTAATTGTGTGGCAGACCCTGTCTGGGACAAGTTTGTGAGTTTGGAGCAGAACATAGATAAGAACGTAATAAAACAAGCAGCAACTCTGATTAAACTAATTAATAAATATGAGTTACATGATTGTTGACGACTTTTCCATCCATGGGAGAACACTTTTACTCATAAATCTATTCCTTAATGGGTCTGCGGACAGAATTTGCATGGTATTGGGGAATAACAAATTAGTGAATTCTATCAAAAATATTATTATTAGAGATGACACCTGGTCTGACCATGATTTTTTAATTGATTTAAAAGAAACATATAGATGTTCACCCCCAACATGGAGACTGTACGATACTTTACTAGATTCAAAAGATAAAATGGATTATATTAAGAAAATGTCAGATCTATTCTTCAAGGAAAATGCTTTAGAGGGAATTTCCTGCGAATGCCTTTGGAATGTGTACAAAGTAGTAACTAGAGGATATTGGATCAAACTGGCCAGTCAAGAAATACGTAAGAGAGGCATTAGTTTATCTGATTTATACATCAAATATGTTAATCTGTCAACTGAAAATAAAAACAAGTTTTCAATAGCAAATATAGGCCAGTTAAAAGAATACAGAGACTTGATTAATCTAAAGATAACGGCTAAAATAGAGTATAATTTACGTAAATTAAAAATTAAATTCTACTATCGAAATAACAAGATAGATAGAATGCTGTCAAACAAAATGAAGAAAAAAAATGGATACTAAGATTTAAAAATTGTTGAAGGAAATAAGATTTTTTTCTAAACCAGAAGATATATGAAATCAATTCAAATTGTATTATGAAAAATTATATAATTCAGCAGCTGAGATTCCAGAAGATGCAATTTTAAACTATTTAAATAACATTTTAATACTAAAGATCTCAAAAGAAGTCTCTGAATAAAGAGGTTATAAATGAGATTCGCAGATTAGATAAAGCTAAAACACCTGGCTCAGAATATTTTTTCTAATGCATTCTATAAATATTTTGGGAAAATAAGTACCCCGCACTTAACAACAATGTTTAATGAAATAGCTGGTAAAGGTAAAGCATCAAAGGATCTATTGAGGGCAAATATTATGCCGATTTTAAAACAGGATAAATCTCCTATTGAACTGGCCAATTATCGTCCAATGTAGACGTAAAACTATATGCATCTATTTTGACAGAGAGGATCAAACAAGTGCTTCCTTCAGTTATTCACGAGGATCAAATTGTTTTCTTATTGGGTAGACAATAAAATAATACACAGAGAGTGATTGATTTACTGGACTGGGTGTAGTCCAGGAGAGTTCCCCTTTTGACCCTGTCGGTGGATGCAGAAAAGGCCTTTCAACAGGGTCGGATGGGGATTTACGAGAAATGTGCTGACTCAGTTTGGATTTACTGGTTGGATAGTGGGAGCAATTGAATCTTTATACTCATTACCTACAGCGAGAATAATTGGTTATGATATCTGTTCTGGTTGGATGAACATCGCAAATGGAACCAGACAGGGCTGCCCACTATGTCCACTATTGTACATATTGTGTATAGAGCCGCTGGCGATTAATATAAGGAAAAACACTAATATAACTGGAATTGTATTAGATGATAGAGATTTTGGAATGTGTCTGTATGCAGACGACATTCTAATTTTTCTAACCAACCCTAAAGAATCTCTTCCAGAGACTATGAAAGAATTTCAAGAATATAGTCGTATAGCTAATTATAAGTTAAATGTAAATAAAACCATCGCCCTTGTTAAAAATATAGACAGTGATACCCTCCACTCGCTTAAAAGTCAATTTGAATTTAGATGGACTGAAAAAGAGTTCCAATATTTAGGTATTATTACCTCTGATCCTAGAGATATAATGAAAGTTAATTTTCTGAGACTCATTAAGGATACAAATAGGTGGGGACGAGTGAACACAATCAAGGCTTATATCGTGCCAATCTATTCAGGATGGTTCCATTGTCAATTTTCATCTGGAGAGGTAAAAAACCTTGTATGATAACTAAGGCTTTGGCTCGAAGAGGATATCAAACAGTAATAGGCTATCCTTTAATAAAAGAGACATATAAAACAAATATGATTATACACATATACAAATTACAAGTAAAAGAATCAATATCTCAACCATGGTATGCGATAGTTTAAAAAAGCAGAAATAGATAATTTATCACCCTTTTTATGGTGTGACACTCGCAAGTTCATATTTTCAGTATCAAATAATAACTCCCTTAATATTCAACAAACTATGAGTGAATGGCATAAGATTAAAAAAAAACCTTTGTATTTCTAATAAAATGTATGAAGGAGCCAATATTGGTACCATTGAATTAATTATTCCTGATATCAAGTTGAAGAAATGGCTAAGTCTGAATGTTTTAACAATCAAAGATCTATACGAAGACTCTCGGTTATTCTCTTTTGATAAATTAAAAACAAAGTTTGATTTACCAAATAATTAATTGTTTTACTATATTCGAAAACATAGCTTTTTAAAAGAACATGTTATGCATGCATATAGTGAAATAGGCAATTTATTAATTAAAATATTTAAAGGATATGGAAATAAGACAATTTATTCAAAAGTGAAAGAGTTAATTAAAAGAGATCCCTTCTCCCTTTAGAAAATGGGAACAGGACTGTCAGATATCTACACAGTTTAAGGATTGGGGAACAGCCTTTATGAAACAAAAAAAATCAATACATTGTCTAAATTTATTGAAACACAAGTTAAAATGTTATATAGATGGTATCTAGTTCCTAATAGATTAATCAGGATTTCTCAGACTAATCCCGCTACACGTTGGAGATGTATACAATCAGAGGGTAATATAGAACATATTTGGTGGAGTTGCCCTAGGATTATAAAATTATGGAACTATGCTTTTGATACAGTTACAGGCATAGGCGTGCGCACGGGGTGTGCCGGGTGTGCCTGGGCACACCCTAATCCCCGCGGCACGCCTATGTATATTGAGACCTGCAGGGGAGATCTCAGGATCTCCCCTGTCGGCTCATGCAGAGCCGGCGCTATCCGAGCGCCGGCTCTGCTCTCAGCCTCCCTCCCCACTGACCCACATGCAGGGAGGGAGGCAGGAGAGGACCCGGCGGAGCTATTGCCGGCAGCTCCGCCGGGTTCCTCTCGCGAGATATGAGCGTTGCCACGGCAACGCTCAAATCTCGCGAGAGTGAACTCTAGCCCCACAGGGGTTAGAGTTCACTCTCCACTGGACCACCAGGGATCACAGCAGCAAGGATCCCCTCCTCCACTGGACCACCAGGGAAGGAAGCAGCAGCACGATCCCCCCTCCCTACAAAAGGTAAGAAGGGAGGGGGGATAGCAAGTAATGTACCCCCACCTCCACCCCCACAATCACCCACACACACACATACAACACACACAGCACCCACACACATACAGCACCCACACACATTCAGCACCCACACACATACAGCACCCACACACATTCAGCACCCACAGACATACACAGCACCCACACACATACACCACCCACACAGCACCCACACACACACACAGCACCCACAGACATACACAGCACCCACACACATATAGCACCCACAGACATACACAGCACCCACAGACATACACAGCACCCACACACATACAGCACCCACAGACATACACAGCACCCACACACATACAGCACCCACAGACATACAGCACCCATACAGACATACAGCACCCACAGACATACAGCACCCACAGACATACACAGCACCCACAGACACAGCACCCACAGACATACAGCACCCACAGACACACACAGCACCCACAGACACACACCCACAGACACCCAGCACCAACACACATACAGCACCCACAGACACACACAGCACCAACACACATACAGCACCTACAAACATACACAGCACCAACACACATACAGCACCCTCACAAACACACACAGCACCCTCACACACAGCACACAAACAGCACCCTCACACACACACAGCACACTAACAGTACCCTCACAAACACAAACAGGACCCTAACAAACACACACACAGCACACTACCAGTACCCTCACACACAAACAGCACCCTCACACACAGTACATTAACAGCACCCTCACAAGCGCACACACAAACAGCACCCTCACAACAGCACCCTCACACACAGTACATTAACAGCATCCTCACAAGCACGCACACACAAACACCCTCACCCACATAGCACACTACCAGCATCGTCACACACACACATCACACTAACAGCACCCTCACACAGCACACACACACACACAGCAGTGTGTGTATGTGTGTATATATGTGTGTGTGTATATATATATATATATATATATACATACACACACACATATATATATATATGCGGCGTGTGCTTGTGCTTTAGGGTGCACACCCTAATGCAATAGGCTGCGCACGCCTATGGTTACAGATTTAACTGCTATAACATTAGATAAGAAACTGGAAGTAGCACCGTTACATTTTAATTGGCAGTAACAGTCTAAACCCCATTTTACTTTAATAATACATTGTTTTATGGCAACTAAAGTCCTTATTGCCAGACACTGGAAATGAATAGAAGTCCCATCTAAAGATTTAGATCTATAAATCAACTTCTTTATCAGCTCGATATCGGAAAAAGGGATCAATATATTAAACCAAAGAACAAACCGTAAACAGACAGTGAAATCCGAATATCATATAAATTTAGTTAAGAACTATCATAACATACTACTTACCAGATTAAAGGAACTTAACATGTATAGCTTGGAGGAAAGAGGAGACAGGGGTGATATGATAGAAACATTTAAATACATAAAAGGAATCAACAAAGTAAAGGAGAAGACTATATTTAAAAGAAGTAAAACTACCACAACAAGAGGATATAGTCTTAAATTAGAGGGGCAAATGTTTAAAAATAATATCAGGAAGTATTACTTTACTGAGAGGGTAGTGGATGCATGGAATAGCCTTCCAGCTGAAGTGGTAGAGGTTAACACAGTAAAGGAGTTTAAGCATGCGTGGCATAAGGCTATCCTAATTATAAGATAAGACCATGGACTAATAAAAGTATTTAGAAAATTGGGCAGACTAGATGGGCCGAATGGTTCTTATCTGCCGTCACATTATATGTTTCTATATTAAATTTAGACCCATAAGCATTAGACTATTACATGATAAACAAGGAATGGTGTTGCCACAGCATTGACGTCTAGTTTAAAGGGACAACTAAAGATAAAAAATTTCTGTATTTATAACATGATAAATACTCCCTTTTGTACAATGAATGTATTAATTGTAAGATACATGTTAATGTATCTCTTATGTATTTTATTTATTGAAAAACAAATAAAGAATACCAAATAATAAAAAATGAACAGTTTTAAGTAGCCTTATAAAATGTAAAACTGTATTTTTTTAAATAATTCTTTATTTTTGCAATGCATTTGTTAAACAATATGATTTTTTGTCGTTATAAGGCTCTGTAAACAGAAAGACAAATGAAAGTATTATTTGACAGAGTACATGCATTAATTTTTTAAGTAATAAGCAATCTATGCCCTTTGCAGAGGGGAGTGTTACAGTTTTAAATCTATGCATTTCGGTGCCATTCCGGTTGGCTAAGGGTTGGGAGCGTTATATGTGAGAGTTATCAAGTAATGAAAATAGCATAATATCGCATAATATAGCATAATCCTACCTGTGCAGTCAGGGTCTCCTGGTCAGTGATCTCCACTGTGTAGGTAGTGCCGGTTGCAGGATGTTGAACCTCCACCGTTTTTTTTTTATGCGGTAGGTCTCTGGAACATTGTTCCGATATCTCTGTCGGGCTTTTGCATCCGTGCCGGGGTAGGAGGCTGTGGTGCCGGCTGGTATTGGTTTGTTTCTCTTGGACTACTCACTCCAAGGAAGCCGTCGAGGAGTGCCTCAAAGCCTTGTGGTGTTGGGGTGTAATAGGCCCCCAATTCTGCGTTTAGACTTGGTTTGCCATGGTGTGTACAGGAAAGGCATTGGGTGATGCAGCTTGATGTCCAGGTAACAATGCCCGGGTGTTTGAGGGTGGATGGTGAGTCAGAAAGGAGATATTTGGCAGATTTAGAGAGTTTGGTGAGGAGTTGTTTGAAATGGTGTCCGTTCAGGATTGCGCCTTCCAAAACTGTATTTTTATGTGCGCGCTGTTCCTTAATAGATATTCTTATGCCTTAGTCACCTTGTGCACGTTATAGGTGCAGGGAGTGTATGATATAATTGTTTATTGTTAAAGGTTTTGTATGCTCTCCTGTCCTGCTGATGCTTTCAAGTAACCAGGTGGATTTGGCAATAATTTCTGCAGGCAGTATAGATATTTCTTGTTAGTTATTGTCTTCCCAACCCCTTTTTAAGTATGTTAATGTATTATAATGAGTTCCTGTATGTATTCCCATAGGATTTGTTTATTTGTATTAGATTAAGTTTGTCACAGTAAATTTAATGTAATGTGCATATTGGCTAGTCCTGAGTTAAAATAAAGCTATGTGTGTTAGTTACATCTGGACCTGTGTGTCCTAGTTTATTATTTAGGGATCCCAGTAACAGAGTCAAACCTGTTGGCTGGCTGCTTGGTCCCTGGATCATGGGACAAGTTAAAAAGAGCTAGGCCTGAGAGGCACAATTGCCTTTGTAAAGGCAGTAGCTGGTCACAGTGTAGGCAGAGGTGTAGATACCTGCCTGGGAATGGAGCTGAAGAGGCAAAGGCAGAGGCATGGAAGTAGAGAGTTGCAGTTTGGCCCAGGGTGGAAGAAGTTCTCAGCGACCCCAGTCAAGCTTCAGTGTCTGGAGTGGAAACATTCCAGGGTTCCTTAGAGCAGCTGGGAAGCAGACTTGGTGGAGGCACTCAGTCAGAGTATGGCTCTTTAACAACAGTCATAATGAGTCTGTAACTAGGTCTTGGTTTTAAAAGCATTTATGCTAAGTTGTTATACATAAATGTCATAAGGATCATTGAGACCACCAACATCTTCTTGGGAATCACTGACAATATAAATAATAGTAAATGTCTCTCTGGAATATTCCATGACTTGAAGCAGTTCAGAATTGGGATTCAAATTTTGACTATTACGGCATATTAAAGCACAATTTAAATCATTATACATCCTACTACTACTTTCTTTCAAGCATGCTCTCTCTACAGTGTGGATGAAAATGCCTTCCAACCTCATGCTGATGAGTTGCATTAACAACGAAATAGCTGTCCACAAGTGATTCACTGGCTTTGCTCCTCCTCCTGAGTTGTATTTCAAAGCTGGTGTATACAGCAGTCACATACTCCAAGGAATCCATGTGCAAGTCTTATGGATTGACTGGTGTGTGTGTTTGTGTTTAGCAATGTATTAACTATATGTATATATGTATGTATTTATATATATATATATATATATATATTTGTGGTCGGAGCAATATTTCCGTGATGGTAAGATAACATATAATTCCTATACAATAAACATAGTTGATAGCACCCGTTGGTTGTGGTGTGCCAGAACCAACAATGCAGTAGGCCTGTAATAAAGAGGGCACAACGAAATATACCATACACAATTTTATTCATACTACAAAACATCAATTATTTCGACAAATTACGAAATGCGTACCATAACTCTTTAAGTGGGTTTGGTATGTATAGAGTGTAAGCAGAAGATTTCCAGCATCCCATAGCTTTGATTATATGAGCTGAAATGTGGTTAGAGTAGGCAGATGATGCCGTCCCTATGCGGAAAGAGTGTCCTTAGTAATGATTTGCATTTAGGTCAAGTCTAGTCAACAGCATACGGACATAGAGCATAAATTTAGCAGTAGTGAGAATGGATGGTGTGGTTGCTTATGGAAAGTGTTGTAATATGTGTCCAAAATCTTAATGGGGCTCCATTTATTATAGTAAGGGAAAAAGGGTATGTCAACCGTGCATCCCATCTGGCTAGTTTTAGAGTCATGAAATAAAAGAATGTTATGGTCTATGGATTTGTTGATATTGGTTATTTTAATGTAGTCTGTAGCCATTATATTACTGGTGGTGAATTCCCTTTGACGTAAAAATCCATAAAATGCTAGACAGATGGCTGTTTTAATTACCATACTGGTTATATGTCGAATGGAGCTGTATCTAACATGAAGGATTATGATTAGAATATTTTCTGTGGATGGGTAGTCCTTGAGGGGGTAGATGTGTATCTGTTTTTTAGATTCCCTAGAGTAATGTCTTTATCTGGTATGATGAAAGGAATCCTGTTTTATTAGCATGTTGTAATAGCATGTGGTGTTGGATGCCCGTTAGATAAAGTTTGATTGTGTTAAAAGATAATTATACGTTAAGGTGGCAAAAATAAGTAAACCCCAATATAGTTTCCAAAGCAAACATGTCCAGAACTTGAAATCCCCTATGAGCTTGGTAAAAATGTGAAAGGCCCTATCATAGGTTTTCCTACAGTTAACCAAAAATACAGGGTGGGAAAGATTACATGTATGACTCAATAAGACATTTAATCCAGGAGCATGTCTTGGAATGAAGGGGCAAGGGTAGCCAGCCGGGAAGCGGTGGGTAGAGTCTGGAGGAAGGTCTGAAATTGAAACTGAGACAAGTGATCAGCTGATATATTTGTGACACCTGGAACGTGAATGCAGGTGATGAAAAATTGGCAAGTGGCTGCTACATATGTGAGTTTCCTTAAAAACCTCATAATTACCAAATATGACGACCAGCCTTTATTAAAAATGTGGCAAGTGGCTAGGTTGTCAGAAAAAAATCTGACTGAGTGACCAGCCCAGTCGGGCCCCCAGGTAATTGCAGCGGCCACGATTGGGTATAAGTCAAACATGGCCGATGTAGTGGAGAAGCTAGGTAGGGACTTAACTTCTCTAGGCCATGGACCCCAAAGCCATTTATTGCCACAGATGACTGCAAAGCCAGTATTGGCTGCAGCATCTGTCCAGAGTGTAGGAGAATTGTCGGAAAGTGGGTGGATGAACATGGCTTGCCAATTCCAAGTTGTGAGAAAAATTCATGACATATGTAAGTCAGCCATTGCGTGTGTTTCTAAAATGATGCATGATTCGTCTGAGGTGAGGTCCGGGAACAAAGAAAGTAGGCGGGAAATAAAAGATCTACCCTGGGTATGATCTTGATGGCACAATTGAGTGACCCAAGCAGAGATTGAAGTTCTTTCCGGTTACAAGAACCTAGCTGTAAGTACAGCTCAAAGCTCGAAAGGGTGCGCTCAATCTTATCTTGGGGAAGACTTGCCTGCATGTGAACTGAGTCTAGTTGAATCCTCAGAAAATGCATAACCGTGTCCAGACGTACTGTTATTTTAAGGGAGACCGGTATACCCAGGGATTCAAAAAGAGGCATCATGTGTTTGAGGCTGCTAGGGGGTAGTGAGTTGTTTTCAATCGCGAGAAAGTCATCTAAATAGTGAATTACAGCCGGACATCTGCACACATTAAGTAGCAACCAACACAAGGTCTCAGCAAAGATATCAAATATTTTGGGGCCGAACGTGAGCCAGAAAAATAAATAATATAAACCTTGCCACTTAATGCCGTGTAGATGCCAAAGTGTGGGGTGCATGGGAAGAAACTTGAAAGCATTAACAGTGCCTGTTTTATTGAGTCATGCTCCTGTCCCAGCAGCCAAAATGGCCCAGAGGGCATTGTCAATAGTGGCATATTGCAGAGAGAATTCATCAGAGGGTATAGAGGAATTAAGACCCGGGATAGTGGAGGAATGTGGTGCTGATAAGTCGATGATCTGTCTGTGTTTATGTGACGTTTTACCCATAATGACCCCAATAGGATTAGTTCTCTATGAAGTGAAAGGTGGGGAAAAAATGGCCCTAACACAAAACCCTGTTCCAATTAAATTTTGATAAGATCACTCACTAACATTGGGTCAGTCATAGCTGTTTGTAGATTATTGAATTCCAGCATATCAGTTGGCAAGTGTATGATACCTGTGTGAAACCCTTCAGACAACCCTTCGGTGAGAAATTTCACCAAGTATTGTGAGGGGGGGTGTTGTAATAGAACAGCAAATAATGGGACATTGATGCAAGTGAGGTATGGTTTAGGAAACATTTTTTTAGGGCACATGGTTTTTGCGCGAGCCCGGAAACAGTAAGCACATACGTGTAACAACTTACAGGAACTAAACCCACAAGTACCTGCATTAAAATTGTTACATATTTGGGACTTGCCCAGGAAGACAATGTTCCTAACCAGCTTATCCTTCAAACCTCTGGTTTATCTTGCAGAGTTAGGGCCTGAGTGGCCCTGCTCAACTTCCGTTGTATTAGGGCATAGGTTGGTACAGTGTGCCATGGATGCACAAACTGCACAAGCCGGAGTCATGAGGCCTGCAGAATAACTCAGTATCTAACTTACTCCAATTTATACCATAGTTAAACTGAGTTACTGCTGCAGCCACTTTTGCAGAAAAGGAACGGTGGTAGTACCACCATATTTGTGCCCTTGGTCCACCAGCTTGTGCATGTATATGTTTAACTCTTCCCTTTTCTCAGGATAAACAGAGCAACACAAATTCAGGTATAGACAGTTTTTATTCAGCCTAGGATCTCTTGCCCTCAGCACTACTGAAATGTCCCCATACGCAAAGGTTCTGTTCTCAAGGACATCCTGGGAGGCACTGAGGAGTTAGGTTAACATCCTTGCCCTCCAGGATGTCCTTTTTTGAGATTAGCCGGGACCATATACGATGGGTTGATACTTCCGGGACCTTAAATGGGGCAAGAGAGTTACCGGGCATAACAGCTGAGCCTGCAGAATCAGGAATAGCAGGCCCTGCAGGCACATTGGAGGAACAGACTGCTTCTAATTTCTCCAGTCTATCACTCATTAGTCCAATAGAAGACATCAACGAGGTCATCATAGCATGAAGAGCCGGAATCTGGATCCCACTACGCCCTTACCCTGCATCCAAGTTGTCGGTGTTGTTATTGAGCAGTCTGAATAACTCTTCTTTCCTGGCAGTAGCTGGGAAAGAAATACATCTTCTACGGAGCTCTGCTGTGAGACGTGGAATAGTCCATGACCTAAGAGAAGATGGACTAGTCACATCAGCTCCATGGGCAGGGGTACAGGACCTAGAAGGGGTGCTAGGAAGGTACAGTTCTTCTGGTACTTCAGGAACTTGAGACATACTGAAAAAATATATATATATATATCTGTAATTACCATAAGTGAGATCTCATAACCTGGTACTGGCTGGCTAACTAATGCCAAGCGGCAAAAAATGTATACTACCACAAAGTGACAGATGAAGCCCTGCTAGTCGCCAAGCAGTGTGAGAGGCTCTAACTATGCATTTGCCCAAGGGGATTTGAGGCCACCGAAACGTTGTGGCGGGGTGTTGGCCTCTCTGTGATAATTAAAGCAGAAAATAGTATGGGGCCCTCTCTGTGCAACCATGTGAGGCGAATAACTATGCTTTGGACCAATGGGTGAATACCTCTGAGTATGAGGATGGGTGTTGGCCTCATGGGTCCACTAGCCTATGGCTTAAGACCAGAAAACATAACCTATTTGGAGACCTAAGTCCCTCATAGCCAGTACTATTTGCTAACAGGGGTTAAGATAAAGAAATTGTAAATGTCGTACCTGAGATAGTTAGAATCAGAAATGATAATTCTTAGCAGAATTAGGGTAAAGAGGGTGGAAGTAGATACGTGCTGCAAGCTATAGATGAGACATAATAAGTATATCAATATATATATATGTGTGTGGGCCAGATCGTGGGGCTGAGTAATAATAGAGTAACCTACCCAAAACCTAGATGCGAGGAGTGAATTTGGCAAAAGCTGCCACGAATGGAAGAAACGTTATAAATGCCACAGTCTGGTCTGACAATGGCACCTAAAGAAATTTTAAGATGTTAATGTAAAATCAAAAGGGATTTTTTAAATAAGCCAAACTTCAACCAAATCACCAACCTAAAAGGACAAGTTTGTCAGAGCAGGAACAATTCCTCTGACTAATCTTCCCGAAGGCACCTGTGGGAAGAACATCACAATGATGTATGATGTCAACCAAATTGCAGGGCGATATACCAGAAATAACAACTCTATATAAAAGTAGAAATAATCTTGTGCAATTATTGTAACCTGTAATATCATTCGCAACCAGTAGGGGGCACCGGGACTCAAAAGTTACAGATATACAATACAAGTTACGACCAGTTTCAGGATCAGGATTAATATTATTTTTTGTTGTTGTTATTAATATAGTTAGTTATATATTTGTTTTGGGATGTATATTCAGAGTTACTATTTTAGTAAAAGTTATGGAAGAACCCCAGATAAACAAATTATCAAAGGTAAGAAGGCAGGTGGGAATATTACTTTTATTTTTGAATCTGTGGAGGGTAATAAAGGAGATTTAATTATTAATTAGCTGATGGAACTTTAATTAGGTGATGGGATTTGGAACCATTTGATTTCTATTATTGTTGACATTATTGCTACATTATCCATAGATAGATATATAGATAAACAGGGAGACAAATGGACAGATGGATGGATTGAAAGAGGATAGATAATTGTGTACCATGTATTATTGGAAAATAATGCCATTGTGGAGTTCTGGAGTCTTCATAACACACCATCAATTGGTAGGCTGAGTGGCAACTGAAATAGCTCGGAACTGACTGCATTAAAAAGGCAGCAGCTGGTGATCTGTGTATTATTCATGGTTCATCATCCATGCAGTATAGGATTCTAAAATATGATGATCATGCTTCCTATCCCTGTAGCGTACAGATGGTAACTTTTTAATCCCCTTAATAAACAATAAAGCACAGACCACTTTCACACAGTTTGTATATCAGGTAGAAGAACTATATACCTACCTCAAGATGTTCAAGAAATTAAAAGTTACACCTGAATTCCTTCTTCTGCCATTTTATTTTAGCTACTTCCAGAGCTAATTCAGCTTCTGTCTTGGACTGTAACTCACTGTAGTCTTTGGCAGCACTGGGACATATATGACAAAAATATTACTTATAAATTGTAATTGAGCAGCTGTAAAATATTGTTATAGGAATTCCCTTAATCTCAGTAAACCACTCATTTCTATAAGAAGCTTTTGGCTGGAAACTTCTCTTCAATGTTTCTTTACGAGAAGCATTTGATTGGATTATAAAAATGTTTTGCATAAAGAGGGTGTTTGTTTATTAGCTATCGGAAGTCAAGGTCTTAGATCATGGGATATAGTTGTGGAACTCTTAGTAAATGCATTTTTGCAACAATTAATAATATGCATTAAACAAATATATAATTTTTTTTACAAAGAAGATTTGCAGAGAATCTAATAATGTTTAATGTATTTTTCTGTTCTCATGTTTGAACAATTTATGCTCTTTTTGTCAGTCCAATTTTCTCATTTTCAAATGAAAAGCCACAAACAACTATAATAAAAAATGTTTAGCATTTCTACACATCTTGATGCTGTCACTCAAAACCCATCTGCATTCAATAAAGATAGAGAATGAACTGCCATTCATTACTCTGCTGTATAGAACATAGGGCAAACATACAGCTGTAGCAAAATACAGGTGAAAAGATAATGTCAAATGCTTAGTGAAATCATAATGAGGGCTTAGCACCCTGATATTAATGATGAGATCATTTAACAAGAATAATCTTTTATTGGGGTGCACCCTGACTTTTGATTTATGCTGTAGAATCGCATTGCTATTTTTTGTCCATCATTGTTGTACTGAGGCAGCATTATAAGCATACAAGTTTCAGAATGAATGCAGATACAACAATATAAAGATTTGCAATATCAACAGTGTTGCATTCAGCAAAAGCAAGTCATATTTATTTTCCACATGTGGGGAACAAATGGTGCTAATTGGTAAGATTTGTATTTAAGACACGTTGGTTCAGGTGCAGACACCATGTTAGTGGCTATAAAGGTTGAACAGAAAGGAAAAACAATAAACACTAAACACATAATAATAATACTAGGTAGTTCAGTCAATCACACAGTAATTTAGTTATTTTCATTGCTGTTTCCTCCCTCCCCCTCCCCCCCAAAAAAAAGAGTAGTATTTTTTTAATGGCCCATGTCTCATTTGTAATGATAAAGCAGCTTTTGTGGACACCATAAATGAGGAGCAAATTGTTATGGGGCTAGAAGCTTTTTTTTTTTTTGTTCCAATGGCTAAAATAAAATAAAAATATAACTTTGAGCTACAACCTGCCTATTCCATCAGCAACTAAAGGCAAAACATCTGTGAAGCAGGTGCCATCACCAACTCAGACATATCTATAACTCCTTTTCCTTTTATCACTCATGGTGACTGAGAGCATCATGTTATGACACCATGCCCTGGAGAACACTCATCCAAAGGAAGTTCATCAGCAGTCATAATTTCACTCATGATACTATACCAGCAGCTAAGGATGTCTTTGGTGATCTCAAAAGAAGCATTCTTTAATCTGCAGAGTGCAGAGCGCAGTATCAGACACTGTACAGTGTAAATTTTATTGTGACATGGAGAAACACTTGCATTATTCCTGGCTTGACTGAATCAAATCCAAGACAGATTGTCACAAATCTGATTCATTCTCCTCTAGTGGTGCAGATCACATACATTAATCAGCTCAAGGCTCCATGTGGAGTCCTTTGCACATCTCAGCATGTAATGTCTGATAAGCAGAGGGGGGTCTAGGAAGACTTTATTGAGCAATTTCGTAGTTGCAGGAATCAAAATCTTCAGTAACAGATTAGACAAACTAGCAATGCAATCAAAAGAAAATTGATTGATCTGAATATGTGTATTAAAGAGGAACTGTCTGTTCACAAATGTTAACTAAAAGTAGCTATTTGTTTTGCTTTTTTTTTTTTTACCTTTGATTGCCTCTTACTGTAACTAGGACCTATATTTTGTAATATAAACAGTATATTGACCAGAATGGCCTATTTTACTCCTTTCCATCTTCTAAACACATTAAGCACTCTGAGACTTCGCTCTCAAGAGAGATATACCTCTCTATCCTGACTATTCTGCTTCTACAGGTCAGAGCTTCTGTCTCGTTTATCCTGCTCCATCCCTTCTTGTCTATTAATTTTCTTCCTTTCCTTTCCATTCTTTTCTTCTCTCCCTCCTATCTCTAGAGTTGTTCTTTTAAAGGAACACTATATTGTCAGGAATACAAACATGTATTCCTGACACTATAGTCCTGCTATGGCAGGTTAGGTCCCTGGCCGTGCTCATATTAAGGTGTTTTAGTTACCTTTTATCCCATGCTGCACTGGTCTAACCACAGCTGGCCCCACCTCCATGGCTTGATGATCTAAGCCAATCCAATGCTATCCTCTAGGAAATGCCGCACTGAACCAATCAGCCTCTCCTCATTTGGGACCATCCAGCACCTCCATGTAAAGTGTGAAGTTGTAGTGGTACTGGTGACTATAGTGTCCCTTTAAATCTTTACACCATTTTGTTACCATCCATCTATGAGTAATTGGTCATCCAGCAATAACCTAGTTAAAATGTTTTATGTTAGCAAAGATTGTATTCATCATGAAACATTCTATGCATTGTGTTTTTCTAAATATATTCTCTACCATCATGAAAGTAGGGCATTTATTTTGGGAACCATAAGTCATCTCAAGGCAAAGTAAATTTGTTTGACAAAAAAATCTCACATTTTGGTCTTTTGAAATCTTATTGTTTGACTGAATACAGCAATGGAATTACACTCTATTTGACCTGATAATATCCCTCTGTAATTATATTTCTCCAAATATTTAATATGAAGTAAAACAACACAATTCCTCATATTTAATTCTTTTTAAAGAAAAAATGTAAAGGAAATTATTATTCATTTGTAACATCTGGAATAAATTATATTCTACAATAAGCAATGTGGAGACTTTAAGCAAACCAAATATTTTAATAATTCATGCAAACACCATTGTATTTGATATATTTAAAATGTCTCATTATTAAGTAAAATATAAATTATTACAGAAAATGCAAATAAACATATACAGTGTTATTGACTAAAGTAAGAATTCAAGAGCGAATTCAAAGTGAATTTTAAAATTAAAGTGACTCTACAGTCACTAGAACTACAGCTTAATGTAGAAAGGCAGTTTACATTGTTCTCTAGGAACACCTCTAGTGACCACTCCTCAGACGGCAACTAGCGGTGTTTCCTGGCTAAAGTTCAGCAACTCCACTCTCTGCATGGAGGGACTGAATGTTCCTCATAGAAATGCATTGACTCATTGCATCTCTATGAGTAGATACTGATTGACCACATTGGCATTTGGCCCTGCCCCCAGCCTCCTTAACAATCTTAGCCAATTCAATGCTTTTCCTATGGGAAAGTATTGGATTGGCTGAGAAAATTCTGATGATGTCAGCCAAGGAGGCGGATCGGGGGTGGGACCAGCGGTGGCGGACCTGTGTGTGTCGTGCTGGAAATAAGGTGAGTTTTTTTTACCTTTTAAGTGAGACAACCACCTAAATTGTGGTTTTAACACTGTAGGATCAGGAATACATGTTTGTGTTCCTGATCCAATAGTGTTTCTTTAAGATCATAATTGCTGAACTAGAAAAATTCAGTTAGCTATGATTTTAGTTTAAATTTACGTTTAATCCTCACATTCCTGGTCAACACTGCAGCATCATTGCATAATTGGTTAATTCCTTAACTAAGAAAACAGGACAGGAGTAATTTTAAATTAAGTAATTTTAATAAATACTTTCCCCTCATGACAGACTTCAGTCCTTTTTTCCTGTCCCTCAACAGGACTACCCTTTTGGGTACAATTTCTTCTTTTGTTACTTACCTTCCATGGCGTTCTTATGGCAGTCAAAGGGGTTTAGATGCTCTCCCCTGTAGGGTCTAGTAAACATGCATTAAATGTATGCATTAAAGGACTAACTAGACTTTAAAGACATGGGTACTCCCATGTGTCTATACGCAGTATGTCTGGATCATTGCAGCCATCATTAGTTAAATAGTGGTCCCCAGCTGACTTTCCCACTCTTAAATTTACTGAGATTTATTACATCTCTGGAATGCTTTTTGTTATTTGTTTGCAAATTTATTTATTTTTGCATGCAATTTTGGTGCCACTCATTGCATATTTGGTCCGATTTGTGTTCCAAGGTGCCTGCGTCCCAAAAGCAACTCATGAATACCCTGATTATAAACTATACAAGCACATATACTAGACACTATATAAGAGAAAACACATACAAGATAAAAAAACAAAAAAAAAGAGTTCAAAATATGGATTATGAATAATAATCAAGAGTCCAAAAAGTAAGTCCAAAAGAGTCTATGCCTGGTAAATACATAAAAAAGTCCAACTAAAACCTTGTATAAGAAGTCAATCACAAACTTGTCATGGGAAGTATTCCTCAGTAAGGTGTGGGCATGGGATATTTGTGAAATCTGTATGAAAAATAAAAAAGCAGTATATCCCAACAGGTACTAAGTACTATTTTGTAAGAGGTCTATATCGTCCTACTCACGTTTTCCAGAGCTATAAGACTAGCTCTAGTGTGGATGGCATACTGCACCATTATTTGCTGTCTTTTTAATTTTTCATACGGATTTCACAAATATCCCATGCCCATACCTTACTAAGGAATACTTCCCCTGACAAGATTGTGATTGACTTCTTATACAAGTTTTTAATTGGACCTTTTGCTGTATTTATCAGGCATAGACTCTTTTAGACTTACTTTTAGGACTCTTGATTATTATTCATTATCCATATTTTGAACTCTTTCTTGTTTTTTTTTATCTTGTATGTATTTTCTCATACAGTGTCTTGTATATGTGCTTGTATAGTTTATAAATGAGGTTGTTTTGTCTACTCTATAAGGCCTGTGAGGGAGCCCTGTTTTTCAGGTGTGCTGCCTTATAGTTATCTCTGTAAGATCTAGTATGTTAGCACTGATCCATTGTACATATTATTGTACATATTTTTAATGTAATAATGATAAATGGTATAAGAAGAATATGATTGTTTTTTATTTTTAAATTTATGATATCCCTCTTAGATGGCCACTTACCCTACTTCTCATAAGCCAACATCTAGAAGAGAAAGACAATCTTTGGAGACTATGTAGATGTCTATTACTATGTCGATAGTAATAACTAACCTTTAATTTCAACCCTTAAAAGCCTGAATATCAGGCTAAGAAGAGAAAAGAAAATACAAATTACTGCATGTGCTGCGCTTCTGTTGCTCTCCTGGGTAAAAAAGGCATGCAAGTACCTAAGAGAGGTTGGAGATCCCCCTACTTCTATGGATCTAACTCCAGGGATTCTTAAAAATTAGATTACCAAGGTTATAGTTAAAGGGTTTCAAGTGAATTCTTGTCAAACATTATCAACAGGAAAATAGAATTGTAAGATTTGTCTATTTCTTCCTCTGAAGTTGAGTTAGAATCTCATGTCAATAAGATCTACAGAGGTGAAGGAGATTGAGAATACTTCCTTATAGGCTTCAGATGAATTATTTGAGAACTAGTTCACTTAAAATACACAGAATTACAAAACATTTAATCAAATAAAAATGTTACATATACTTGTTACAATTATTTTCTTCCTTTACACTATTTCCTCCCGGGGATTTTTTCATCTGAGGAGTATCCAAATTAATGCAAGAAACACACCAGATCTATATGCACATTGAGTCTTGTGGGGGATTAAAGTTTGCAATTTATGGATCCAAAATGTTTCTCTTTGGGCTAATTTCTTAACTCTATTTCCCCCTCTCCAGTGTGGTGAAATTCTCTCTATGCCCACACAGGTGAGATCTTTTAATTTAAAGGCTGGGCACCAATTACAATGGACTGGTACAGGTTGGGACATTAATCTCTTTTTGATATTATTGATATGTTCCATTATCCTTATTTTAAAAGCTCTTTTGGTACGGCCTACGTACTGCTTGTCACACAGACATTTCAGTAAATACACCACATAGTGCGTGAGGCAATCAATATTGGCCTTAATAGGAAAGGTCTCACCCGTTACTTTACTAGTAAACTGGGAGCTCTTACTCAGAGTTATTGTTGAACATGCTTTATTTCTATTGCACCCTTTGAAGCCTTTGTCTCCTTGATCAAGTTTTTTCTTTTGTTTAATGGCATAGCTGGGTGATAAAAAGTTCTTTACATTTTTTTTTATTTTTCTTATAAATTAATGTTGGTTGTTTCAGTAATGTAATGGAAGTGCATCATCAAAAAAATCATAAGAAGGCGCCAGTTTTAACTGCTCATCATTCACCGGTAAAGACAAACAGCTGAGAAAGGAGAGCATTTGAAAGGAGAGGTGTGCTGATGGATTAAGTATCCAATCACAGGAGAACGTGAAGCAATGCCCACTACACCAGCAATGGACTTCCAGAGCTTATCATATTTAAGGGGACTCCAGGGAGGGCGGTATTAGGCTTGTATACTTGATTGTATTTTTTATTTCTTTGTACTTTTTACAATGCTAGTCCCTGAGGAAGTTCCCTATAGGGAACGAAACGCGTAGGACCATTTCCTTGATTATATTCTATTAAAGGATTTATTTTATGCCAATAAATACATTTTTTTACTTCAATACTATCTGGAGTTTGTGATTTTCCTGGTATCCGGATAGGAAACAGTTATTGCATAATTTATTCAGGATCAAAAAAATGAAGTGAGACTACATTATCTGGATAGGTCAAAAGATGTGAGAGAGTGGACTAGGCTTCTTCTGCAGCTTCTGTTGCAACTATATGCAGATGACTTTCACATGCAATTGCTAAGTCCCTTTCTTCTCAAGGACTCAAAGTGCGGGCTTCATAAGACCTCATTCTACAAGGACAATGTCCACTTCTTGTGCAACATGGGCAAATGTCCCAACTGAGGATATCTGCAGGGCAACAACTTGGACATCTGACTATACATTTGTGAATCACTACCAATTTGATATGCATAAGAGTCAGGATGTTCCTTTTGCTGTTAGCATTTTGTCTATTAAAATTACAATTTCTGCAGTACTTTTTTCTCCCTCTGTTCTTGCTTGGGTATTCGCCATTAGTGATGCGTTCATGTTGGTCAAGAAATGTTAAAATTCTTAACTATATTTACCAGAATTTTCTTTTCCTGGCTATTTCTATGGCAGCATCAGATTCCCTTCCTTCCTAGAGTACTTTAAATTAGACTGAAGTCTCTGGGAAGGGGAGGGATTTATTACAATTACTTAATTAATATTTACTATGGCCATGAAAATAAAATTCCGGTATGTATAGGTAATATTTTCCACTTTTAGTACATAACACTGTCAGATAAATAAAACCCTGAAACAACGTTTCTGTAATTGTTTATAAAATTTAACCTCAGAGTTATTGTTGAACATGCTTTATTTCTATTGCACCCTTTGAAGCCTTTGTCTCCTTGATCAAGTTTTTTCTTTTGTTTAATGGCATAGCTGGGTGATAAAAAGTTCTTTACATTTTTTTTTATTTTTCTTATAAATTAATGTTGGTTGTTTCAGTAATGTAATGGAAGTGCATCATCAAAAAAATCATAAGAAGGTGCCAGTTTTAACTGCTCATCATTCACTGGTAAAGACAAACAGCTGAGAAAGGAGAGCATTTGAAAGGAGAGGTGTGCTGATGGATTAAGTATCCAATCACAGGAGAACGTGAAGCAATGCCCACTACACCAGCAATGGACTTCCAGAGCTTATCATATTTAAGGGGACTCCAGGGAGGGCGGTATTAGGCTTGTATACTTGATTGTATTTTTTATTTCTTTGTACTTTTTACAATGCTAGTCCCTGAGGAAGTTCCCTATAGGGAACGAAACGCGTAGGACCATTTCCTTGATTATATTCTATTAAAGGATTTATTTTATGCCAATAAATACATTTTTTTAAATTCAATACTATCTGGAGTTTGTGATTTTCCTGGTATCCGGATAGGAAACAGTTATTGCATAATTTATTCAGGATCAAAAAAATGAAGTGAGACTACATTATCTGGATAGGTCAAAAGATGTGAGAGAGTGGACTAGGCTTCTTCTGCAGCTTCTGTTGCAACTATATGCAGATGACTTTCACATGCAATTGCTAAGTCCCTTTCTTCTCAAGGACTCAAAGTGCGGGCTTCATAAGACCTCATTCTACAAGGACAATGTCCACTTCTTGTGCAACATGGGCAAATGTCCCAACTGAGGATATCTGCAGGGCAACAACTTGGGCATCTGACTATACATTTGTGAATCACTACCAATTTGATATGCATAAGAGTCAGGATGTTCCTTTTGCTGTTAGCATTTTGTCTATTAAAATTACAATTTCAGCAGTACTTTTTTCTCCCTCTGTTCTTGCTTGGGTATTCGCCATTAGTGATGCGTTCATGTTGGTCAAGAAATGTTAAAATTCTTAACTATATTTACCAGAATTTTCTTTTCCTGGCAATTTCTATGGCAGCATCAGATTCCCTTCCTTCCTAGAGTACTTTAAATTAGACTGAAGTCTCTGGGAAGGGGAGGGATTTATTACAATTACTTAATTAATATTTACTATGGCCATGAAAATAAAATTCCGGTATGTATAGGTAATATTTTCCACTTTTAGTACATAACACTGTCAGATAAATAAAACCCTGAAACAACGTTTCTGTAATTGTTTATAAAATTTAACCCATTTAATACTTTTTAATGTGTATACATATATATATATACACACTCAACTCACGTATTCCTTTAAACCTGAAAAGATACAATACATACTGTATTACACAATTTATCATATTTAAAAATTAATTCATCAAGAAGAATGTACTCATAATCCTTAATTTTTAAGTAAGTTCTGGTATTCGAAAACAAAACAACACAGGTAGCATGGTCATATGTTTAAAACACGTGCAAAGCAAATTGTTAAATTATAACAGTTATTAAACTTATGGATTAATTACATCTGTCTGTCTCCCTGCCAGTTTGTCTGTATTTCCATCCATTCCTCCATCAATCTGTCTATTAATACAGCTTCTATTTCATAATAAACTATAAGGTAAAAACAAACAAACAAACAAAAACAAAACATGAAAACAGAAACAGGTGGAGATGTATGGAGAGTGTAGGAACAGCACTGAAATAAGAGGTTAGTTTTGTTTTGAAAGATCTAAGGTGATGAATGCTAACGTTTAATACATATTTGTACTATAGATATTGTGCTCTGATGTTATGTAATGCTCAATGAACCACGGTGTCGCGTTTGAAGTGGATACATTGTTTGGTTTAAAGCATTATACTTAATGCCATTTCCCTGGAATTAGGCATCGTCCAGTCTTGTGCATGGCCTGCAGAAGTCAGAAAAGGTTATCTGGCATACATACATACAATTCAACTAGGTTCAACATTTCTAATAATGTTATGACAGCTTTGGGGTACTTAGAGTCCAGCATACAGCCATGTAAAATGGAATATTTGGGAATGTTATTCTGCTAATCTGAAAATACAAAGCTTTCCGAGACAAGGTGGCTTAACCCATTTTTTGTAAGAATGTACATAATAAGAAATAAACATTATTTGGTGTTAGGAGGTAGCTTCCGCATACTGCTCAGGTAGTGGCTATAGAGTATGTGGGGAGTTGGAGTGAGCATGCTGCTTGGGTACTGTCGTTAGAGTAAATACATAGGGTTGTAGAAGCATGCTGCACATCTAGTGTGAACTGGCATAAGGATGATGCTCAAGTAGTGTGGATTATAGGCAATATAGATAGCTGGAATGAATACAGGGTAGATTAGGTTATAGAAGATGTAGGGAACTTGAGTAAGCATACTACACAGCTAGAATGTGAGTCTTCCAATCAATTGTTATAAATTAAGCTAAGGGTTGGTTGAGAAGTCTAGACTCAAATGGCAGCCCGTTTCAACATGTGTGATTTGGCCAATGCGTATTCACTAATGTAAGAATTCAAAGTGAGTTTCAAATTTAAAGCCAAAGTAGCCAAAGTTGAAAAAAAAACAAACAATCAAGCCAGCTAGGTCTCCAGATCAGCTGCTTGGACCTTAAATTTGAAATTCACTTAGAATTCATGTTGACTAACGTTAATGAATAAGCCTTAGTCATATCACAAGTGGTTGAGTTTACTGTAATAGATTTCATTTAAAGATATATGTGAACTTCTTTTTTAACCTACATAATTTGCAAAGAGAATAAGAGCATTATTTTTTTGTGGATCCTTATCGCGATAATTGCCTTGCAGTAACCTAACATGAAATATGGGCGATGGTATGTAGACAAATAGCAAACTCTCTCTTTTGCTTTTCTGTACTCACATATCTTTTACATGTCGACCATAGTGGCACAGAAACAAGCAAACACTAATTAAGTAAATATGCCATGTGTTTAATTTATTAATGCCTCAGTTTTAGTTACAAAATTAGATACCAAAAACTTTTTCAACAAATAGTGTGGTCACTTTTATGAGTAATAATCAATGTTTCAGTTCAAAGCATCTCTAAGGTATTATGATTTTCTGATTTTGCAACCCTGGAGCTGAATTCAACCTCTGTTCAGAAAGTAATGGCTGCTTTTGATGCATCTTCACTCTGAAAACCTCCAGCAAAACTAATTAAGTGTATACATAAACCAAGTAGTGAGTAATAACAGTTTTTTGGGCTATTCTGGGATACAATTTGTAAGCTGATGATTGAGTCAGTGCAGCACCCTTTCTACTGTATGTATTTCTACAAATATTTAATAATGTAATACTAACGTAACCACGAAAATATAATGTTTAACCACCCGTATGTTCTTTTTTCAGAAACAATCAAAGCTATTTTGTATCCAACCTAAACGTATTGAGGCAGTCTTTCTAAAACAATTTGAAAATCTGTCCACACTTGTTGGATATGCTACATCTCTGAAGTTATCTTGGGAAGGCTTTAATTTCCTGTGCAGTATTATTTTTACAAGCCATGATTTTCTAGACAGGTTCTTGGCTTTCAATTGCTTGATTGAAAGAAAACATCTTTAGATGTTGACATTTTCATGTGCACCGAAATTATTAACATACTAACTGCCGAACATACTTACTTTACATTTCTTCTTTTTAATTCTTTTAAATGTTTCATGTGCGCAGAACTCTAACTTATTGCAAAAGCCACATATAAAGAACAATCTACCATTTTCTTCATCTGTATTTAATATGTACCCAATTTTATTTCTAAATATTTTCTCTTTATCAGGTTTTTCATTAAACACTGAATGTGAAAATGGCCAAATTCCGACCGAATCAGCACAAATCAGATGTATGTATGTGGTGTATAGCTTAAAGTCAGTGGATTTTTTAATCTGAACCTATTCAAAATGTAGGATTTGGAATATTTACCAAGCACTGAATGGTGAATGTATCTTGCACGATGCAGATACGGAAATTACCATTCACCTGTGTTTTGCCAAATCCTATTTGCCAATAAATGTAAGTAATATTTTGGCAGTGGCAACCATCGTTGGGGACAGGGATGTGGACAGGTCACTCATTACTGAATTTTATTTGCCCACCCAATGCCCACATTGGGAGGCATGGAGGTGGGGACCAGTAACAGTAACCAGTAACAGGACCTCCCTGGTATTTTACAGGTCTTACTTTCAGGGGATGGGGCATTTTTTTTAGCAACTGGGTAACAATAGGTGCTAAGTCACTAGATTTAGTGAACAGTGAGTAGACACAGGCTGTTCACTTCAGTAGATATGCTCCAACCCTCAACTTGGCAGGTGGGGATATAAACCTCCCTTTTACTAATATGGGGTTCATATTGACCCACATAGGCTTTTTTTGATTTATTTATAATCCCTTTTAAATGTGACAATGTGACAGGGGTTACTAGTAATAGACTACAAAAAAATATGGAAACTAGTCCTAAAGTATAAGGGCAAATGGAAATGGAAGCTCGCTGTAAGTGTCAGGGCAATACAGAATTTTATGCTTACTGCTATATTTATATATATTTTTTTAAGGGACAGATCTGACTTTTTGACACCATATCTTAATGCTTAGCTTGTAATTTAGAATGAAAAAATATAAACATAGTAGCTGATCATTTATCTTGTTATCAATTTCAGGAATTCCACAAAGCTTTACCGACGGCAGCCTTGGTGGTGTCACGGTTTACCTTAGTGGGAGTCCGGTATGCAGAGATATGTGCTCACCCTTGCAATTAAACACATGCCAAGATGGTCAGGTAAGAACTCACTTGGCCTGTGAGTCTGTGCATGGGGGCTATGAAGGATAATGCTCCAAGTCACAGTACAGGTATGGACATAAGCAGGAGAATAGTCGTAGGTAAGCCAAAGGTCAGAGGGTGCCAGAAGTCAGGATAAACAAGGGTAAGCCAAAGTCAGAGGATGCCAGAAGTCAGGATACACGAATAATAAGCCAAGGTCAGGAGCCAACTGGAGAACACTGTAACCCAAACACCAATATAGGAACCAGAGTCAATGAACTGACACTGCCCTCAGGGAGAGGCAGTGTCTTATACCTGGCTAATCAGTGATCAGCCACAGGTGAACAATGAGTGACAGGAGCAGTCTCAGGTAAATTCCAATGCCCAGTGCTGGATATAAGGCAAGATCAGACTTCAGGCTATTACTTGAGCTGTATGGTGGCTCAGAGGAGAAACAGCAGGCCCAGGACCGCAAAGTACCCAGGGTCAAATCCCTTGTTGGGCACTTCTGGAGTGACCTTGTCTGGCAGTCTGAATGTCGTGGTGAGAACCGTGACAGTTGGCTACCCTGGCTCCGTCATGGCAGGACATGACATTGGATTCAGAGATCTGTTAACTCATGGCAGACTCCATTCGCAATTGGCTTTGTCTGACAATACTAGAAAATCATACGACAGGGCATTCCGTGTTTATAACAGATTCTTGTTTGACTTACAGGTTGTAAATAAATATTCAATGGAAATTATTGTAGCTTTCACTTCTTTTTGCCACCTTAAATTAAAATTATCTTACAACACCATCAAATTATATCTGACAGAAATACAACACCATATTCTTACACATTGGCCAAACAACCACAGTTTGCTATCATCTTATCAAATCAAAAGCATACTAAAATGCATTAAGAATTCACACACCACCGTCTTCTAGATCACCTATTCATAGTCAACTCTTCCAATCATTATCCGAACTCATGGATACAACTCCTTTTGAATCACACACTAATCATGTCATTAAAACCGCTATCTCCTTAGCTTTCTATGGGTTCCTCAGACCCGGAGAGTTTTCCACTACAAACATCACATCACAAGACGTAACTAAGAGATCCCAGATTGTAAAAATACAAGATCACTACTTATTATCCCTTAACCACACTAAAACCAAACCAAAAAATCAATTGGTAAAGATCCCCTATTACTCTACTGGTAACAAATGGTGCCCGGTACAGATACTAGATAAATTCCTAACCATTGTTCCCGGTTCCCCTGACCAACCTTTGTTTACCTTACATGGCAATGCTCTCACCACTAGTAAATTCATCCTCTATATTAGAGTATTATTGGCAAGGTTAGGCTTTAATCCATACCACTACTCAGGAAACTCTTTGCACATTGGAGCAGCTACCACTGCTTCAAGCAGAAACATACCTGTACATATTATCAAGACATTGGGATCGGGGAATTCATCAGCATATACCATAAACATACCCCAACCAATACAGGAAATACATTAAGCTTTTTGTAACATGAACATGTGATATATGATGTGATATATGATTGTCAAATTGTAGGCTGAAATAAATATTTTATTACAGGCTTACTGCAACACCACAACCTACTGTTTATATTTTCTTTTTTGTTATATGGCATACGTTATATAAGTTATATACTGTCATTACGGCTTTCTATGCCCTGAACACAAATGGAAGGCAGGGCCTGTAGTTGTGGGAGGGGGATGATTTCCCTACTTAAGGATCGCCAGATCCTTCCTCATTACGTTTGTTGGTCTGGCGATTTACCGCTCCTTTACAAAACAATAATACTCAGGGTGGGTTCTCTTTTATTACAGGCCTTCCACATCGTCACCACAACCGACTGTTCATATTTTCTATTTTGTTATATGGTATAAGTTATATACTGTCATTACGGCTTTCTATGCCCTGAACGGGGAGAAAAGAGAGAGAGAAAAACAGATAACATTTGTATCTTGTAATATCTTTTTAATTGGATTAATTTAATTTTGTAATGACAAGCTTTTGAGAGAACCTCCCTTTCTAAAGTCTAAAGCAGTGAACAGTGCGGCTGCGCCAATACTGTATCTGCGCCAAAGTCCCCGGTCGACGCGGCTGCATCTGAGCAGAGCAATCACGCCATAAAGGGGAATAACTTACCTGAATTGTGGCTGATTGCCGCTCGATCCTCATCCCCGACGGTGCGGCGTTCTTAAGGATGTTGGCTTCTGAGGTCCCGAAATGTATTTTAATTAATTAAAATTATAATTAACAAAAATGGCACCTAGGTGCGCTTGACGTCACATCATCAACGCACGTTTTGGGGTCCAGACATGTAAAACATTTCAGCAAGCTGACATACTTTATATATGTGGATTATTCCTCTCTCTTGGCAAAACTAGAAAGAGACTCACACACAACGTTTTCTCAGTTTTTTTTCCTTTACTTACAGTCACCATCTTTGCCTTTGTTTTTGCTTTTTAGCCTCTCTTACATTTTTCACAGTGTTCCCTGATTTTTATTCCCCAAATAGGTCTATTCATTAAGAGGTTGGTTTAAAAAAAAAGAGGCTAAAATATACAAGGTGGAAAAGTCTCCATCTTACCTTAATTGAAAAATTAATTTTTACCTAAGTTTAAGCTTTTAGATACTTATCAAATCACTGTTTAGTGAATGCACCCTCATGTGTCTGCCTGCTAATTTTTATTTTAGTGAGGAAGGCACAAAGGTTAAGACTGGGGCAACATGGAATAGAGACCTATATATGTAAATATACTGCCTAATATATACTGTACATCCATACACCCACACTGCCTACTACATTTTAGACATACACACTGCCAAATACATACACACACAAACTACCTTATACATACACTGTCTAATACATAAACATACAGCTACATTATACATAACACACACACACACACACACACACACACAAACTGCCACACACTAAAGCTGCCAAATACACACACAGCTGCTGAATACATGCATACACCAACACACACAAACTGCCTTATAGATAAATACTCACACACACTGCCTAATGTATGAATTGAAATATATTTGATTATACATGCAATACATACATACACCAACACACACAAACTGCCTTATAGATACATACTCACACACACTGCCTAATACATGGACTGAAATATATTATGATTATAAATGTAGTACATACATAAATGAACAACCACAAACTGTCTTATATGCACACTAACTGCCTACTATATACACTCACACAAACTGTCTAATAGACACGCAGTGCCTAATACATACACTAACTCACACAGGCACACAGACACACACAAACTGTCTCAGACTCACACTCACTTCCTGATACATACACTCACAAAAATGGTCTAATAGACACACAATGCCTGAAACATACACTGCCTGATACATTTACACAAACTGTCTAATAGACACACACAGTACACACAGCCTGATACTTACACTCACACAAAGTGTCTAATAGACACACACAGCCTGATACACACACACACACACATACATACATACACACACACACACACACACACATACACACACACACACACACACTAACTTGGGTCTGGGGGAACAGGAAGGATCACATTCAGTGAGTTTGTTATCTCCTCAAGCAGTCCAGGAACAGGAGAGAGGTCATCTCTGATCTTGCACTGCCCTCCTCTTCAAAGGATTGCTGTCTGGATTGGTGACAGGATCTTGGGAGAAGGGAGCAGGGAGAGACGGGGTTAGAATATTTTTGACTTGATAAGGCGGAGTTAGTTGTGGTAGGGGTGGGGCTGTGGTATTGTGGAAGGGCAAGGACGGGGTTTCAATAACAACATCAATGCATCAGTATTAGCAGGAGGAGGAGAGAGCAGGAGCAGAAAGGGGCATGAGCTGGCAGGTCTGTGTAGGGCAGGCAGGGTTTCTGTAATTGCTGCATGTTCTCTTGTGCAGCCGATCTAGAGGAGTTTTACAGCCCCTGCGGGCGCCCTCTACTGGGAGAGCACCCTAGGCCACTGCCTAACTGGCCTTATGGAAGCGCCGGCCCTGTGCAGCAGAACAGTTGTGCCAAGTGTGCCCAGGTACATTCTAATGCAGACATCTGTATTGGCACTTAAGCATAGGTGTCCCATTAAAAATAATTTAAGAAACCTGTGAAAATTCAGAAATATAATAACGCTGTAGGACTTGAAAACAGCTTTTAGGTACACTAAGTTGTAGACGTTGTGCGTTCGGTCTTCACATGTCTTTTTTTTCAATAAGACAAATAATGTAATGGAAATAATGTTTTACAATGGAACAGTTATAAAATAACAATACATTTCATATTCTTCCGTTTGTGTTACATAACAACTTACTTTGAATGCAAATCTCTCAAATGTATAACTTGCCTAATGAGCAGATCAGAAGTTGGGATTTAATAAAAAAGGATTTGTGGTTACTAGATTCATTTATTAGCTATATTAAATACAGAATTAAGGGTCAGGATTTTCATTAGTGGCTGTGATTAGAATAATATTTCATGCTCCCACTAAAGTTAATTCTTAATGTATTTTTGCAAGAATGATTGCAAATAAATATATATATATATATATATATATATATATATATATATATATATATATATATATATATATATATATATTTATATATATCTTTTTCACCATATCCTAAAAACAAATGTTTTTATTGTGTGTATGCATGTTTATGGTTATACATGCCATTAGACTCATGTATGATTCTACAGATAAATATTTATTAAAAATAAATAAATTGGTTTATAATATGCCACAACTGAGTTGTTACAATGCAGTACAAGGACAATCATGTTACTGCTATACATGTGATTAATTCTCCATTTAGTTCATGGAGGAAAGCCGACAAGCCATTATATATGGGATGTAGATCCTTCCAATCAGCAAGAGGCAAAACAACCAAACAAGTGAAGCTTTTTTTCCTGTTTGTTCAGCTCCTCCTCTACCTTCGTCATTTCTATTTTGCATGTTCCCAGATAAGATAAAACTGTTTACCCATTAGTACAGCTGAATATTTTTTTTTTAGTTAGAAGATCTAAAGTATCTACATAAATGGCAGGCAATGAAACCCCCTTTTTCATCTTATGTAGTGGTTTTCATTTATGTTAAAAGTGCACCATGTAAAAAGCCTAGGAGCATCAAAACAAATGCACCAGGCTTGATGGAGGCTCTTGTGTTAGAGACAAAACATGGTATTGAAGTCCAATAAATGTGCTGAATGCCTTGAGTTCCTGGTTTATTTGTTTTCTTCTGAGTTTGTGAGGTGATTCTGCTCGACATTGTGGTACAACTTGTGGTTAGTTCTTGTATAGCAATGCAGACATTCCAAGCCATTCAGTAGAGTTAGTATGGTCAGAAGGAAAACAGGAAGTAGAAAGTACAAAGCAATGTAATAAAACAAGTAAGTAAAATTCTCACACATTGACACATGCATGTAAAACACAACTCAAGGTCCCAAAAAAAACTGATACGTTTATTCCTTTTGGTTAATGTAAAAAAAGTAGTTTAATTTATTTTATTGTTTATGTTATTGTGCACCCACAATTTTATCTTATTGTTGCTGCATCGATCGACCCTTGTAGCTGGCAGCTGCTTCTAAGTGCTGCTACAAAATTTATTTGAAGATATTCTGGAGAGTTTTATTGATTCTACAACTGAGATTTTTCTAAGAGTTTTCATTTTACTGTTACAGGTAAGATTCATCTATAGGAAAAGGTTACTGATTGCACATGGTTTGATTTCCTGATGGTAATTGGTAAGTCATTGAATTAATTAGATAGGTGTTTGCAAATAAGCACAGGCCCACTCAGGTGTTACATTCTTAGGGAGTGGTGCCTTTAAGAGCGTATATAAGGGTTGTAGATATTAGCTTGGCTAATATAGCTTAGCAACTGCCTTTAAGTGCTGCTACAAAGTGTATTTGGAGATGTTCTAGAAAGTGCTGCTACAAAGTGTAGTTGGAGATATTCTAGAGATAATTTGATGTATACAGAAGGTAAAAAAAACAAAAAAAGTAAGATTTGTTTGATTTAAACTCCTCATCGCAATAAAATGGCAAACTTTTGTAGGTTTGGATGTTGTCTAATCTGTAGACAGTTCTCTATATTGAAGCAGGAGATTGTATTTTTGAAGTCTGAGATTTGTAAATTATCTGGTAAACAAACTCAGGATGGGACTGTTGCAAATCCACTGCCGCAGAGATGTCCTAGGAATGGCAAATGGATTACTATAGGATCTGGTAGACTTAGAGATATGGACAAAAGGCTTACTGCACAGTGTGTCTTTACCCAATTCATTTTCTGCACTTTCAGAAGAGACAGGCTCAGTCACCGAGTTTGTGGAACCACCATCCTCAATGCCTGAGGGTGAGCAAGAGTGCAGCCAATGAGAAAAAGGATAAGGTGAGATCTGATAGAATCCCCCAACAACAGCTGCTTTCTACCTTAGGAGATGTGGAGTTGGACAACAGTGGCTTTCTGAGATGTCTTCCTGGAGCTACAGCTCAAAGAGACAGGAGACGTATTTGTAATATTGAGAAGCAAACAAAACAGGAAGGGGAATTGGATGTACTTGTCCATTCAGGGACAAATGATTTGACTTGTAATGAGGTTTCTGAGGTGAAGGAAGTGTTTTGTGTTCTTGCCAATGATATACGGCAGGTTGCTTCCACACTGTCATTCTCTGAAGTTCTGCCTGTTCATAACATTCACAATGACAGGCGGATGCGTATTAGGGACTTTAACGTGTGGCTTGGTGAATTGTGTCGGAAGCAAGGATTTAGCTTTGTTTCTCAAACAGCTATTTGGATTAGAAATGAACTGTACAAAAAAGATGGTTTGCATCTTTTTCAAAAGGAAACAAATGTTCACAGCGAGCAGTTCAGAGGTTTTGCTAGGAAGTATTTAAACTAGGAGGGGGGACAAAAGGGTGATAAAACATCAATCCAATTCCCCCCCAAAACAAGAACAGAAAGTAACTGTAGCAGGTGTGTTAACAAATTATAAACTTAGAGCTATGTCTACAAATGCTCACAGCTTAGGGAATCAGACCCATGAACTTGTGGCAAGAATGTAGATTTAGTGGATGTTACTGAGACATGTCATAATGAGAAAAATGACTGTGATATAGCAATATTAGGGTACTCTTTATATAGAAAAGGCAGACAAGGCAAGACAGGGGGATGGGTATGTGAAGGATAGCATAAAATCTAACCTAATAAATTTTAGTGAGGCAAACAGAGTCTGTTTGGGTTACGTTAGATTTTGGTAATCACACAGTAACTTGTGTAGGGGTGATTTATAGGCCGCCAGGACAAATAGAAGAGTTAGATAATCTACTAGTTGAGGAAATTGCTAAAATGACAATGAAGGGGGAAGTTATCATCATGGGTGACTTTAATCTTCCGGATGTGAACTGGAAAACAAAACCATCTGCTTGTGCCCTGAGCACACATATTCTAAACTCCCTACTGGGATTGTCTCTAAAACAAGTCGTTGAGGAACCAACTTGTAAGGAGGCCATACTAGATTTAGTGTTAACAAATGGAGATTTAGTATCAGATATTACAATAGATCAACGTTTAGGATCTAGTGATCACCAGTTTAATGTGGTTTAACATAAGAACAGTGACTGAGTCACACCACAAAAAACACAAAAGTTTTAGATTTTAGAAAAACATACTTTTCTAAAATTAGAATATGTTTAAAGGAGTCCTTATCAGACTGGAGCAGTTTGAATTGAGTTCAGGAGAAATGGAATAATTTAAAAGTTGCACTTCTGAAAGCAACAGAAAATTCCTTTAGGCTTGTCAGGAAGAGCAGAAAAATTAAAGGATCACTATAGTGTCTGGAAAACACTAGTTTTCCTGACACTATATAACCCTTAGGTCCCTTTCCCGCTGGGATGAAGGGGTTAAAACCCCTTCAGCTACTTACTTTAATCCAGCGCCGGGCTCCCTTGGCGCTGGTGACCTCTCCTCCCACTCTTCGTCAGCTCCAGAGTGGAGCGAAATGCCAGAGCCATGCATGCATTAAAAACGCCCACAGGAAAACATTTCTCAATGCTTTCCTATGGATGTTCTGCATGCTGAATGCAATTTTCGCATACAGCCTCGCAGAAGCGTCTCTAGCGGCTGTCAGGAAGACAGCCACTAGAGGCTGGATTAACCCTGCAATGTAAACATAGTTTCTCTGAAACTGCTGTGTTTACATCTGAAGGGTTTAAACCTGGGGGACCTGGCAGCCAGGCCACTTCATTGAGCTGAAGTGATCTGGGTGACTATAGTGGTTCTTTAAGAAACCACTGTGGTACTCCGCAGAAGTGGCCAAAATAGTAAAAAATGAAAAGTTAGCATTAAGGAATTATATTAAAAAAGTGTGAGAAAGACAGACAGATCTATAAGATTAGTCAGAAAGAGGCTAAGCGAGTTATAAGAGCCTCCGAAGCACACACAGAAGAGAGAATAGCACAGACAAAAGGGGAATAAAACATTTTTTTAGATACATAAATGAGAAAAGTAAAACACGGATTAGTTAGATTAAAAACATAAGAAGGAAGGTATGTAGAAGAAGATAAAGGTCTAGCTGACTGCGTTAATTAATATTTATGTTCAGTATTTTCAGATGAAAATGAGGGAGAGGGACTTCAGTTAAGAAAAATAACATATGGGTCATTTGGTACATGTGAGTTTACAGAGGAAGAGGTTCTATTACAACTGTCAAGAGTAAGACAAATAAGTCAATGGGGCCTGATGGGATACACCCAAAGTTATTAAAATAACCTAGTGGTGTACTAGTAAAACCATTTGTGGATTTATTTCACCAATCATTAACAGGAGTAGTCACGGAAGATTGGAAATTAGCAAATGTTGTACCCATTCACAAGAAAGGTAGTAGGGAGGCAGGGCCAGATTAAGAGCCCAGTGGGCCTGGTTCTGACAAATATAATGGGGCCTAATTACAGAATCTTATCAACATAAAACACTAAAACAGTCATGATGGAGTTGGTGTTGGAGGGAAACTCAAAGGATGCAGCTATAAGAAAACACATACTCTATGCCAATCTCTTTATCTAATTTATGCTTTTATCTTTCAAGTAAATCCATACCCCCCCCCCCTAACAGCAGTGTCCAGTGAAGCAGGAAGTCAATGGGCGGGGTAAAAGGGTGGGCCACTGATGCAAATCACATGACCAGAACTGCCAAAAGGGGCGAACATGCCCAAAAAGGGAGCATGTCTGTCCACCAAAGAATTGGAAGGCCAGCCTGGCATCAATGTCCCTATGTATCACAGTGTTAGTGTCCCCAGGTCACCCAATTCCTTAGTCTTCCAGTGTCTGTGTCCCTATTTCTCCCAGTGTCCCTATGTCTCAGTATGTCCAGTGTCAGTAGGATACTAGGGGACACTCAGAGACAAGGGGACACAGTGAGACATGGGGACACTGAGAGACCCGGGGACACTGAGAGACATGGGGGCCCTGAGAAACTTGGGCACACTGGGAGACATGGGGACACTGGGAGACATGGGGGCACTTGTGAATACAGACATGGGGACACTGGGAGAAATGGTGTCACAGACACTAGGGACACATACATTTGGGGAAACTAAGACACTAGGGACACTGAGAGACATGGGAACACAGACACTGGGAGACATGGGGACACAGACACTAGGGATGCTGGCTGGGAGGCATGGGGACACAGACACTTGGGGACACAGACATTTGGGAACACTGGGCGACATGGGGACACTGAGACACTAGGGACACTGGCTGGGAGACATTTGGACACTGGGAGACATGGGGACACAGACATTTGGGGACACTCAGAGACATTGAGACACTGAGAGACATGGGGACACAGACACTGGCAGACTAGGGGACACTGGGAGCCATGGGGACACTGAGACACTAGGGACACTGGCTGGGAGACATGGGGACACTGTGTCCCTAGTGTCTCCATGTCCCAATGTGTCTCCCTATGTCTCACATCGTCCCCATGTGTCTCAACGTCCCCATGTCTCACAGTGTCCCCTAGTATCTCAGTGTCCCCATGTTTCCCAGTGTCCCCAAGTGTCTCAGTGTCCCCAAGTGTCCCGTAGTGTCTCAGTGTCCCATAGTGTCTCAGTGTCCCCATGTCTCTCTGCTGCCTTTCCCCCTATCCTTCACCTGAGTTGGGAGTCTGTAGCAGAGATATGATGCTCACCCTTGCAAATAGCCACAGGCCAAGTTGGTCAGGTAGGAATTCACCTGGCCTCTGGATCTGTGCACGGGGGCTGTGCAGGATGAAGTTCTAAAACACAGCACAGGCAAGGACTCAAACAGCAGTATAGTCAAGGGATAGCAGAGGTCAAAGGATGCCAGAGGACAGGAACAACGAGGAATAGCCGGAGTCAAGGGATGCCAGAGGTCAGAGTAAACGATGCCAGGAGCCTGGGTCAATATGAATCAGAGAATCAATAGACAGGAACACTGGTACGGAACACACACATACAACAGGATGAAAGACTTGATCCAGATCACAGGGAGAGGCTGAGTTTATATACCCTGCTGATATCTGATCAGGATCAGGTGAAGCACGGCTATCGACAAGGATCTTCCCCAGTACTGCAGACAAGCCAGGATCAATAGAACACTTTTTAGATTTCTTGGCTCTGGTTTTGCCAGCAGGAGCGGAGGACATAGCCTGTAGAGCCTTTTCAAAATTTTGTAAGTCCTCATTACGGACTAGAGTCCCATTCGAAGTGTAGGAACAGCCAGGAGGAGGATCTTTCTCAACCAAACAAGGAGCAGATGTTTCAGGAACTACTGGAGAGAGGTTAAGATCGGTTAAGGATTCGGTGCGAGCGGCAAGTACCTTGATCTCAGGAGTCTTATTCTCTGAACCAGGTAACTCCTCTTTAGGTTGACATGAAGTGGTGATGGTACCAACTCTAACATGAATATTTTTTCCGGCGGAGGTTCAGATCTCTCGGGGTACTGGGTAGGTTATTCATTACAGTCTGAGTACCCTTCTGTATTACAGCACGGGGACATGGGTGGCAGCAACCGTGGCAGCCTCTAGACTGTATCTCTGAGTTGACTGGATAAGTCCATAGGGCACCCAATAGAAGAGGTCTGGCCTCTGGATCTGTGCACGGGGGCTGTGCAGGATGAAGTTCCAAAACGCAGCACAGGCAAGGACTCAAACAGCAGTATAGTCAAGGGATAGCAGAGGTCAAAGAATGCCAGAGGACAGAAACAACGAAGAATAGCCCGTGTCAAGGGATGCCAGAGGTCAGAGTAAACGATGCCAGGAGCCAGGGTCAATATGAATCAGAGAATCAATGGATAGGAACACTGGTATGGAACACACACAACAGGATCAAAGACTTGATCCAGATCACAGGGCAAGGCTGAGTTTATATACCCTGCTGATATCTGATCAGGATCAGGTGAAGCACGGCTATCGACAAGGACCTTCCCCCAGTACTGCAGACAAGCCAGGATCAAAGGAAAGAGGCCATCTGAAAGACTGTGCCTTTTGGGAAAGGCCAACAGACTATCAGAGCCCCAGACTGATTGGAGGTCTGGGGTCTGGATATTCTCTGCGGGAGAGGGGAGATGTGATAACCCATGTTCAAAAGTACTGTTTCTGCCCCTTTGGACTTTTAACTGATTCAAACATGTGGCGGCGGCCATCTTAAATTGTCCAGCAGTATTTTGTCATCGAGTGTATTTAACTGTTTTGGGCATGGGACCATGTGCACAGTGGGGCAAAAATAAGACTTAAAGGAAATTCCTGAATGATGTGACTTTCTTGTGAATATGTTGTATTTTGTATTTTAGGGTTTGTAAAAATGTATGTTTTTTTTTGCTTAGAGTTAATTGAGTTAGTCCATTGTCTTTGTTAATTGTATTACAGGCAGAGGGGAGGGATTCTGTACACTGTATGGGAGTGTCTGAATGTAAACCTCTGTTTTTATTGGCTTGTATGTTTTGTATTCAGTGCCCAACTAGGTCCACCTGGGCACCATCTTTGCTGTATAAACTTGTATAAAAGACCAGTATGTGCCATTAAACTTGCTGTTCCTGATTTACTCTCAATCTAGAGTCTTGTCTCTTATTGGGGGAAACTGTTACAAGGGATTGCTATGCTCTTCACACTCCCTTGAATAATTACTAGCTCTTGTAAGAGCTGTTCCAGCTTCGCACTCTGGAGGAAGAGAGATTCACCCATTGGAACCTGGAGCCTTGTCATAGGTCCAGGGTGGGTAAGAGACAACAAGACCCCAACTGAGCTCCGGCTGTTTGTGAGGTCTGCAGGAATTATAGTGTCTGGAGAAGTGCTTGGAGCCCTCGGTAAGCACTAGGAGCATCCGTCGGCGGAGGTACCCAACCAAGGGAAGTTCCATTACAACCATAACATTTTGCGCTATTTTTTGTCTACTTCTTTTCTCTTTTGAGGTTATTAAAGTCATCTTACACAAGTCTACATCGATCTCATAGAAACCTATGTAAATATATGTTAACATATACATTTTTTAAGTGCTGTACATTTCCACACCATCTTGCGATCTATCAGTCTGTTTGCCGCTTTAATTGAAGTTGTCTCTGTGTTGTGGGCGTATTGCACTTAATGCTGCAATGTAAAACATTGCAGTTCCAGAGAACTACAATGTTTACATTGCAGCTCTAAGTCTGTCCTCAGTGGCTGTCTACCAGAGGACCTCCAGCATGAGGACCTTCAGCATCAGATGTTCACTATAGGAAAGCATTGAATAATAGGAAAGCATTGAATAAATTAATAATACACAAAGAATGAAATGTTGCCATGTTTTTATTGAACACACCATGTAAATATTCACAGTGCAGGTGGAAAAAGTATGTGAACCCCATAGACTAATGACATCTCCAAGAGCTAATTGGAGTGAGATGTCAGCCAACTGGAGTCCAATCAATGAGATGAGATTGGAGGTGTTGGTTACAGCTGCCCTGCCCTATAAAAAACACACACCAGTTCCGGGTTTGCTTTTCACAAGAAGCATTGCCTGATGTGAATGATGCCTCTCACAAAAGAGCTCTCAGAAGACCTACGATTAAGAATTGTTGACTTGCATTAAGCTGGAAAGGGTTATTAAAGTATCTCCAAAAGCCTTGCTGTTCATCGGTCCACGGTAAGACAAATTGTCTATAAATGGAGACAGTTCAGCACTGTCCCAGTAGTGGCCGTCCTGTAAAGATGACTGCAAGAGCACAGCGCAGACTGCTCAATGAGGTGAAGAAGAATCCTAGAGTGTAAGCTAAAGACTTACAAAAGTCACTGGCAAATGCTAACATCCCTGTTAGCGAATCTACAATACATAAAACACTAAACAAGAATGGATTTCATGGGAGGATACCACAGAGGAAGCCATTGCTGTCCAAACAAAACATTGCTGCACGTTTACAGTTTGCACAAGAGCACCTGGATGTTCCACAGCAGTACTGGCAAAATATTCTGTGGACAAATGAAACCAAAGTTGAAACCAAAGTTGAGTTGTCTGGAAGAAACACACAACACTATGTGTGGTGAAAAAAAGGCACAACACACCAACATCAAAACCTCATCCCAACTGTGAAGTATGGTGGTGGGGGCATCATGGTTTGGGGCTGCTTTGCTGCATCAGGGCCTGGACGGATTGCTATCATCGAAGGAAAAATGAATTCTCAAGTTTATCAAGACATTTTGCAGAGAACTTAAGGCCATCTGTCTACCAGCTGAAGCTCAACAGAAGATGAGTGTTGCAACAGGACAATGACCCAAAGCATAGAAGTAAATCAACAACAGGATGGCTTAAACAGAAGAAAATACGCCTTCTGAAGTGGCCCAGTCAGAGTCCTGACCTCAACCCGATTGAGATGCTGTGGCATGACCTCAAGAAAGCGATTCACACCAGACATCCCAAAAACATTGCTGAACTGAAACAGTTCTGTAAAGAGGAATGGTCAAGAATTACTCCTGACCGTTGTGTACGTCAGATCTGCAACTACAGGCAACGTTTGGTTGAAGTTATTGCTGCCAAAGTAGGTTCAACCAGTTATTAAATCCAAGGGTTCACCTACTTTTTCCACCTGCACTGTGAATGTTTACATGGTGTGTTAAATAAGAACATGGCAAAATTTTCTTCTTTGTGTGTTATTAGTTTAAGCAGACTGTGATTGTCTATTGTTGTGACTTAGATGATGATCAGATCACATTTTATGACCAATTTGTGCAGAAATCCACATCATTCCAAAGGGTTCACATACTTTTTCTTGCAACTGTATAGAAGTGATAATCTTTCCTTGCTAGGTATTAAGTGTTTTTTAACAAAATGTATGTCAATGAAATTTCCAGCCACACCTGAATCCATCAGGGCCTCGCATGAAAGGTTCTTTTTGTTACACATGATCATAACTTCAAGGAGAAACTACTTTGATTATTGCCAGAGGATGTATCCATCACACCTAAGACTTGAGCGGATGTTTTCCAGACATATAGGGCAAGTACTCATCATATGTCAATTTTTACCACAGTATAGGCATATACCCTCTCTTCTCCTATATTGTCTTTCTGCCTCAGACAGTTTAGTGACCCCTAACTGCATAGGTTTGGGTTTGGACTGTACAGGGAGGTCAGGAACAATAGGTCTAATGAAATTAGGTGCTAATGACATAGCCATACGCCTGGTTCTATTTCTGGTTCTAAGTCTATTATCAATTTGCATAACAAATGTGATAAACTCATTAAATTTTTTAGGTAGTTCTTTGGCAGCAATCTCATCCAGAATTGCCTTGGACAATCTTTTTTTAAATGCAGAGATTAACCTTCTATTAGTCCAGTCTACCTCAGAAGCCAAGGTGCGAAATCCTATGGCATAATTTGAGATAGACCGCTACCCTTGTTTGATATGCAGTAAGGCAGTGGAGGCGTCATCCTCCCTGCCTAATGGTTCAAATGTAAATTTGAATTCCACAAAGAATTCCTGGTAATTGTGTGCAATACTCGGACTGGCGGACTGGCCCAAGCTAAGGCTTTACCTTTAAGTTGGTTCATTAGGTAACCAATCTTAGCTCTATCCGAGGGAAATAATCCTGGTAGGCCTCAAAGTGGTGTTCAATTTTATTCAGGAATTCCCAGCATTCTTGAATATTACCATCAAAATGTGGGGGAGGAGATAGGGAGGTAGTAGGTGCCTTATGTACTATAGATGGAGGCACATTAGGCGGAGGTGACATAGTCGGAGAAACCTCAGGCTGAAGATGCGCTATTCGAGTAAGCAGCGCACTGAAAGCCTGGGCAAATTGATCCAATTGATCAAATTGATCATTCTACTCTAACTTTCTCTCGCAAACTGCTATGTGCTGACACAATTCTACAGGATCTATGGCCATGTCGTAATGTCATGATTACTAGATGATCCAGCACGTAGACTTATACCACACCTAGGACTAAAAGGTAACGTCTTACTGGGCCTTACAATGGCCGAACTTAACGTACCAGAGAATAGTCAGAATACTTGCAGAGGTCAGGGACACAGAAGGAGACACAACAATGAGGGAAAGCCAAAAGTCAAGGATACCAGAATACAGGGAAGTCAAAACAAAGCAAATTCAATAACCAGAAACAAACTATCAGGAATGCACTCTCGGACAACCACTAAGATAAAACAACACAGGGCAATGAGCTGAAGAAATAGATGAGTTTGAATACCCCTCTTGTGGATCGGATTGGCTGTAACCGGCCTTTGACCCCAGAACGTGCATGTGCGTCCTTTGCGTGATGTCACGCGCACGTCGACGTCGTCCATGCCATGGGCAGACGTGGGGATACAAATTAGTGTAGATCTGCAGCAGCTGGCATCCATCAACATGCTTCAGGGTCATACATATTGACACATGGCCGCTAATAGGGACAGTGCACCCAGACCACTTCAATAAACTGAAGCGCTTTGCGTGCATAATGTGTCATTTTAAGTTTTGAAAATGTTTAATGGTCTATGCTGTGAAAATATTAGGCTAAACGAGGCATCCAAGCAAGTACAAGAGAGGTGTATCTAATAAAGTTGCCACTGAATATATTCTGGATCATAAATGCAACATAACTTTATAAAGTTAAACATAGCTTTTTAATTTAAGTACAAGATCTCCAACAGGTTCCCATGAGAAGTGAATAATTCCCTAATTTTGAAGTTAGAGTGTTTTATGATGATTAAAGCTACTTATATTATTTATGACCTGTATAAAATGTGAATCATATTAAATATGGATTATGACTTTTTTACTGCATGAGAGTTTTTAATTGGATCTTTGGTTGAATTTAATTATTCTTTATAAAGCTTTTTTGTATATGTTAAATTATTAATTCACTGTGTGATTATGCTTTTAGTGTAATGGTATTTAACTTAAGTTATTTAAAAAAATAAAAAGTTTTGTTTAAATGTAATTTGTGTATTTAATTTAGTAACTTCATGTTCTATATTTTCTATACACATTAGAGATGCACACGAGCAAGAAAAATGTGTTTCTGTTCGTAAATATTTGAAACAAAATTACATTTGTTAAATAATTCGAACAATAAATGAAATGTGGATGTCATTATTCCCATTATTCCAAAGGGTACTAATTTATGGCACTATTTAGCAGATGCTATCCTAATTTGATATCCATAAAAATAGTAATCCCACAGAAGGATACCAAATTAGAGAGCTACTAAACATCTGAAAGAGCAAAAGTAAAAAAAAAAAAACATTCAGTTGTTGAGTAGATAATTTTCTCATTTGGTACCCTTAGTTATGGCAAACTCATGTAAGGATAGTATACCAAATTAAAGAGCTAACTACTAAACAGCTAAAAAAAACAACTGAGAAAAGTATTTTTTTTTTAAATGTTCTTTTTCATTTTTAGTTCAGTCCCTAATTTGCTATACTTATTAAAATAAATGGATCTCAAATAATTTTTAGATTTGTTTAAATCAAGATTCATCAGAATTCGTACACAAATATATCGGAATGAAACACGTTGTTTAATACACATTCACTAGTTTAGACAAGTTGACAAGTTCAAAAAAAGTCAAATAAATCAAAGATTATGCATGTGATGCACTTGTGTAAAGTGTTTCACTAATTTAAATGTGTTTCAATGACTGCTTTGGAAATACATTGGGTGTAACTAATAGTTAAATGATACATAGTGTAATTGAATTAACAAAATATCAGGCAAAATGAATAATTTATACATTCAACAATGTGCATGTACTGAGAAATATTCTAAAGAAACTGACATTTAGATGCTTCAAAGCATTATAGGAACATTTCCACCCCATAATAGTTTAATCTCAGTGAAGTTGGTATGGTGGTAGGAGTGTCTAGGTGCTCATTTACCTTTAGGGTTTCAACTGATTTCAAATGGTTCAACCCTGAAGTTTGGCCCTCCAGACATCTATGCCTTCTCTGTACCGTTTTCCAGTCTTCAACCATTCTAGAAACGTTTGCCTTGGTGGCTGGTGATAGGCTGGGAGCATCAGCTGATGCTCTCAGCCTATTACTCCCAATTATCATCCAGTGATATGCTGACAGCAGATTTCTTGACATGGGCTTAAATTTCCCAACCTTCAAAGTCAAATTATGCACAAAACTGTAAATTGCAGTACACTAAAATCTGTATGTCAAAGCTAAACCTAAAATAGCTGACCTGGAAAAGGTAGCCTCAATTTTGAAAATCTGTTCCTAGGTTTGAGCAGACATTAAACCCTTCCCATTAAAAGAATATAGATTCAGATTGTGGCCCTACCCTTGAAAAATAAGTATAAATTACCATAATCATTAGCAGTTTTTGTCTAAAATAAAATAGAATCAATAATTCTAGATTAGTTCAAAAACATGAATTATCGTGGCAGTTCATTTTTCGATGTTATATGTAACATGAAGGGCGGTATGTACTAATTAGCCTCAATTGGACAAATAATCTTAAATACACATTGTGAAAAAAAATACATTAATGAACTCTACATCTAATGTTTGGGACAAGATGCTCAAACCAAAATAAATCTGGTCAGGATTCCAAACATACATAAAATATTTACTGTATATATAAAAAATGCAATAAAATGTATATCCTTTAGAACTATCACTAATAAAGTAGCTGTTTGTCTTCCATGTTATTTATTTTTATAATTCATCTTTATTTAAATTATTTATATGTACATGACTAACATAGCATACAAAAATACAAAAACATACATTAAAATTGACATGTTCCAAAGGATTCATATTCCAAATGTCCAACTACCGTCCTATCTCGTCACCGCCTTTTGCATCCAAGATCCTTGAAACAGTTGTGTATGCAAGATTGACAGACTTCCTCGAGTCCAACTCTCTGCTAGACCCACTTCAGTCTGGTTTCCGTATTAAGCACTCTGTGGAAACGGCATTGACCAAAGTATCCAATGATCTACTCACTGCAAAATCTAGTGGTTACTACTCTATCCTAATTTTCTTTGACCTTTCTGCGAATTTTGACACTGTTGATCATTAACTGCTTCTTCTCATCCTCCGCAATATCGGTCTACAATATATTTCTCTCTCCTGGTGCTACTCCTACCTCTCCCAGCACTCATTCAGTGATTTTGTTCCTCTCTGTTGATGTCCCCCAAGTTTCAGTCCTTGATCCCCTACTGTTCTCCATCTATTCTGCCTCCCTTAGTAAACTCATTCGCTCCTTTGGCTCCCAATATCATTTCTATGCGGATGACATGCAAATCTATCTGTCCTCTCCTGATCTCTCCCTGTCCCTCTTGACTAGTGTCTCTGACTGCCTCTCTGCTATTTCTAACTGGATGGCTGCCCACTTCCTTAAACTCAACTTGACCAAAACTGAAATTCTGGTCTTTCCTCCCTCAAGTGTTGCTACTCCTGCATCTGTCTCCCTCCAAGTAAACATTGCTAAAATCAGCTCCACCACGCAGGCTTGCTGCCTAGGTGTTCTCTTTGACTCCAACCTCTCCTTCACGCCTCATGTTCAGTCTACCGCCAAATCCTGCCACTTCCATCTCAAAAAACGACCCTACTTAAAGCTAGATGCGACTAAGCTGGTGCTGGTCTATTCCACTGTCCTTTCTCACCTTGACTACTGTAATTCGAGTCTCAGTGGTTTTACTTGTTCCCAACTTGCACCATTACAGTACATAATGAATGCAGATGCAAGTGCAGGTGTAGATGGTATATGTAAAAGAGCAGAGAGAAACTCTGATAGTGTGGTATGTATTGTAAGTTGAAATATAAAGAAGTAATGTACAGTAATTTGTCACACTTTTGATAAAGCCTCTGGAGAGGCGAAGCACGTCAAGTGGGACTTAATTGAGGACTTTGTACCTTATTATTTTTTTAGTGTAACTTTTATGCTTTTTACAATAAATAGTTATTTTTTAGTAGAATATATTTTTCTGTATCCTGTTCATTATCCTGACTGCTACCTGGTTCTACTACATCCCTAGGTGGGGATAATACCACCCATGCTGAGATAACTAGAGCAGGCCTAAGTAAATTACTTCTTTATACACGTTACTCTTTTTGCACACCTAGAATATGCATTTATCAGCAGTTAATAAATCTCACATACTGCAACAAGGATATATGGATGTATTTCTGTGCAGTGTCAGAGTGCAGTTTATTTCACTAAGCTCCGACATGTATTCCAGGGGTAGGCAACCTTCGGCACTCCAGATGTTGTGAACTACATCTGCCACAATGCTCTTACAGCTATAATGCTGGCAAAGCATTATGGGAAGTGTAGTCCAAAACATCTACTGTGCCGAAGGTTGCCTATCCCTGATGTAGTCAATTAAAATTAGAACAACAAACATCTAGGCAAACATACCATTTAGTTTGTCATTTGATTTTAATTTTATACAAGGCAAACTTTAGTAAATAGTCTTGAGCTCAGATGTATTTAGGTTTTGTGCTGCCTTAGGTCTGATAAATGTACCCCCACTCAGCTGAACATCAAAGAAAATATATTTTACATACCTATGACATGCCAAGTTTACAACCATATATTATTAATCACATGGTACAAAGTGGCTACAATCTGTCATGTTTTAACTGTTATGTGCACATGCATGCACAGATAAGCTCACTGAAAGACATCACTGACACAAACAAGCTTAATGAAACACACAGATAGGCCAACTGCAATGCACTCTCACTGGCTCACAAAAGCGCAATGAAAGACAATAAGCTCTTTGGTACAAAAGCTCACTATAGACAAGCTAACTGGTACACACACAAACTTTTTGACTCAAACACAAGCTCACTACAAACAATTTCACTAACACATACAAGCTCTCTGACCCACACAAGCTCACTACAGTCAAGTCACTGACATACAAGCTCTCTGACACACAAGGTTCCTACAGACATGTTCACTGACACACACAAGCTCTCTGACACACACACACACACAAGTTCACTGCAGATAAACTCACCAGCAGGCATCCACTCTCAATATCAGTCATGGGCTGCTGGGCGTTTAAAGCCTATTAGCACATGGAGTTTGCACTGGGGACTCCGAAGAAGTGGGAAATTGCCTCATGAGGCTGCCATTTCCCTGCCTCTTCATATTGGCACTTGTGAGGTCAGCTGATTGCCTCTTTAATGTGGCCAGTGGCAAAACTATGCTTGTATAGATGCCCCCACCCTTGGAACTGCATGTGGGGAATAAGGTAAGTATTGTATCTTCCTTATACTAATATGCTAGCTGAAATGCTGCATGGACAAAATTTGATCAGCCCAAACAAAAACAAAAATGTTGGCTTGTTCTCCTAATATACAATTTTATAATTCATGGATTTTTTTAAATTAGGTATTAAAAAAAACATTTATCTGTTAAAATTTCAGAAGAGATCCACTGTAGATAATGTGTCATTTTCCATCCAAATATTGTTGTAATTGTGAAGGAACATTTTCCTCCCATCAAATGAATTCATACTTTATATGGGATGAATTAAAAAAAAAATATTGAGATAAACTTTACTTTGCACTTTGTTTGTATTAGGCATTGAGAACATCACACGGTTTTGGATTCGGCAGACTAGAACTCATTAGTGTCCATCAAATGACAAGTTATCGCTCCTCATAGTCTCCCTTACAATAAAAGATCATTATGAGCAATGCTTATCTGTTCAGCTGCTTTCTGGTCCATTCATAAAGAATAATTAGTTTCTGCTTGGCAACCGTATAGAGAATATTTCACTATGGCTAATCTTTACAGGCCAAAAAGAGTGTTAGTTGTCTGAAGATTATTTTTTTTAGCAAGAGATAAATAGGATTTGTTTTTCATCTGAGTCTTAATCTCTAGTGACCAGCTTAGTGCAAATCTAATTGCTACTTTCATGGTACCATGATTGCAACCCACATATAAAATATAATCTATAGGAACCACAAAAATTGAAAGTTGTTTGATCAATAAATAATTAACATTGTGCTGTAGAAAAAAAGGTAGTCAACTTTTTAACGGAGATAAACAAGTCACAATCTCTCCATCAAATAACGTCTGTATGAAAACAGACAGAGGAAATATATACAAAGGTGAGCACTGTATTATGGGAAATTAATGTCAATGAACAGTTCTGGTTGCATCATAAAGCAAAAAGAACAAGTACTTAAAGTGGCACTGTCATGTCAAACTTACCATTCTCCTATTGTTTCTTCTTTTTTTCCTCTCTCAGAATCTATTCTTTTCTTTATTTCTGATCTAATTTAAAAAAAAAAAAACCATAAGATAGAGTAGTACTACTTTGCCGTATGTATTTTTCATATACATGACTTTCATTGACTCAAGAAGGAGCTTAAGTCAGCTCCATTTATTTTACATTGAGAATGGTGAGTACTTTCTCTGAAATAGGAAATGGAGCTGACTTAAGCTCCTCATTTGGTCAAAGAAAGTCAAGCGTATGAAAAATACATAAGACATACTAGTTCCTAGCAGAAATATACCCATATTACAGACTGACTGAGTTGCAAAATATTTACAAAATATTATGTAATGTATATATTTTACAGCACACCAATTGCCTATGTTCATGCTTTTTTTTGGTTGAGTTTCCTTATTCGGTTTCTGAATTGGAGTTCAACATCTGGCCAAAATTCTGATGTTCTAAAAAAAAAAAAATGAGTCTTGAATATTCAAGAATATCACAGTTAATTGACAGATTATGGAGACATCTGATTATCATGTTGTGGTTAAGAAAGACTTTCTTGTCATTTTGTGTCAAAAACAGTGATTTATTATTATTATTATTAGTAGTAGTAGTATTTACATAGTGCCAACTTATTCTGCAGTGCTTTACAATATTATGAAAGGAGGAAACTTTATAATAAATGAGATATTTACAAAATGATACAGAACCAATAGTTAGATTAGGACCCTGCCCAAGATGGGAAAGTAGCAGAACTGGAGGTGAGAGTGGAGTGTGGCTCTTTAGGAGGGAGGAAGAGACAGATATGTGACACAGAAGTTATTCTGGGAGGCTAAATGCATTTCTGAACAGATGGAATTTGAATCAAATCATATCCTATTGAAGACTAGGGGAAAGCCTGATGTGTGTAGGCAGGGTGTTTAAAAGGAAATGAGCCACCTGTGAAAGTCCTTTAAGCTCAAGTTAGCAGTAAGGGTCCAAGCAGCGGACAGGAGAAGGCCACTGGCAGTCCGAAGAGGCCAAGAAGGGGCATATCTATGAATTAGTGAAGAAATGTAAGAGGGGCTAGAGTTGTCTAAAGCTTTATAGGTAAGGGTTAGTATTTTGAATATAGTATTTTGTGTAGAATATAGAAAGCGAGTGTAAGGATTGACAGAGGGGTTAGGTGTGGGAGGAGCAACAGGTGATAAATATCAGCCTGGCAGCAACATTCATTATAGATTATTGTGTGGGCATTTTGGCTTCTGGGAAGACCAACTAGGAGAGAATTACAGTAATCCATGCAAGAGATTACCAGAGCATAAACAAACCCATTTAAACATCTTGCATCAATGTTTCAAGGTGGAATTGACAGGTTTTAGCAACATGCTGGATATGAGGTACATAGGTGAGGCCAGAATAAAAGATAACACCAAGACAGCAAGCTTGCAGGACTGATGCAAGTACCATCAACTTGCAGTTATAACGAAAGAGAAGGATGTGCATTATGGAGATTAAAGATAAGACTGACGTTGATTGGGTTTTAGGTTCTTTTTAAGCCTATACTACTGTGTAATATTACTCATTTATGATTTTTACTTTTAACATGATATTCAAGAAGCAAGTAATCTTACACAATAACACGTTAGACGTTACAAACCCAAGCACACTAACACATCACAAGTTGCGATTTACAGCAATAATCTCACCTAAAGCTTGAGATTTGAGTGGTATGTAACCAGGGGCACACTGTATGTTTTTGCCATTTTAAGTGTTCTCATATCTGATTACACACTTCAAATCATTCACAAATTACAATCCATACACAAAAATATACTTGCATGACAATTCACGCATGTGTAGCGGTACTTACCTTACCCGGGGGCCGGCCGAGGTCCTCACTCCCCGCCGCGCGCAGCTCCCAAATGCAGGTGGGCACGGACCGCGAGATGTGGTCATGTGTTCCGCCTAGCTCTAAGAGCGTGCCGCGTATCTCGGGAACGCTCTTAAAGGGGCAGTGGGAGCCAAAAAAATTAAATGTGCTCCCATTGCCCCTGTCATCCCACATTCCCCAGACACTCACATTTTGGGGGCGTGGATATGACAGGGGCCAATCAAAGTAAAGTTTAGGGTATTTATATTTACCTCTCCCTTAACTCCCTGCCCTATCGTGGTTTCTGTTTCAGTTCCCTTTAGCGCTTGTTGTGTTCAGTTGTGATTTTCGTGCTTGACCTTGGCTTTGTATCTGACTCCGTTTATCTCTCTATCCCTGTTTTGTCTTGTTTGCCGGCTTACTGACTACTGTGTACCAGACCTTGGCTAGTTTTTGTTCTCGCTGTCTCTTTGTTCCCTTGACCTCGGCTTGTTCTTGACTCTGTCTATTCTCTGCTTTACGGCGAGCCCGGCCATTCTAAGGTCCGGTAAGCCGTATCTGCTCTATCTGTCGATTGTTGGACTAAATCCTGCGTGTAGGGGTAAACTACAGTGACAGCATCCATTCAAATAAGCACACAAGGGCATAGAAAAAGTAAGTACACACACTGACACATCACTCACAGTCATATTCTGAGTATCTGATACCTGTTCACAAAGACATACCAGAAATCTACTTCTTTACTCAGTATTCATATTACTAGACATAACTGAACCTATTCTAGGCATTGGATTTCTTGAATGGAATTTTTTTATATTATTTTTATATAAAAGAGAACTGCACATAAGCTATTCATTCATTTTTAACCTACACATTTATTTTACGTGTATAAAAGCAAATAATGATTCTTTTAAATGGATAAAGTTGTTTTTATGAGAAGGAAATAAACAACTTGTAAAAGTTTATGATCATTTTAGCTTACCTTTGCTTTTAAATTACTGTTTTGCTATGCATTTTTTGTCCAAACTGAGTTTAAAATAGTTGAAGCAAAGTGGCTAAGGTCGAAATATCTAGCAGGCTTGTCTTTGTAAAGTCCCTTTCTGACTCTTTAGCTGCTTCTGACAAGATTAATAACATGGGGCAGACATTGGCACAGTTCATTCTGATGTCTCTTTATTTCATATCAGCTCAGCAGCTCACACAAGTATTTCAAGATTTTCCAAGATCTCCAACTGTGCTATAATGAGAAAGACTTGCTATGGAAATGTTTGACCAAAGATTATTTTAATAATCTCATTGGGTGTATAAAATAATAAAGTGTTTGAATGAGCAAGATCGACTTAAAAGACAGTCATATAATGAAGTACATATTCTAATTTGGTTTTTTCTTGACTTTCAGATGCAAGAACATCTTTCCACATTTGCCTTACATCAATGTTTAAAAAACTTTCAATAAATATAGCGTTAATATAAAGAGTCACCTGATAATATCCTGTAAAGTGTATCACAAAGCTCATAATTTCCATTCCATTAACCATTGGGGAGTAAAGTTTTAGCTCTGATGTGTTATGTATGGTGAGTCTATAGTGAGTAACATTTAAATCTGTCTAGTAAGTTAGGTCTGAAACTTTGCTTCCTTATCTATTGTTACACTCAGATGTATATTTTGGATTTGTGCTGCCCTAGGCACAAAATCTAAATTTGCCCCACCATTCCTGTCAAGGACGCATCTCTTGCTGTTTAAAACAAACATGCACTTTGACCGTCAGAAACACCCACTCAGTGACACACACTCTTAAAACCACATACGCTGACACACAAACTATTATAATTTTACTTTGGGAGAGTTGGAGTGGACTCCTGTACATGCTGCCGCTTAGTGAAGCTGGAAGCTGGAGTTACTGGCATCACTGCAGGGTGTGCAAGAAGAGTTCAGGACAGTGCTCCTCTGCAACATGAACAGTCATCCACCTTGGAGAGAATTCTCTAAGGAGGTGACACGGTTCTCACTGTGACATCCAGATGTGGTCACCCCAGAAGTGCCCAACAGGGGATTTGAACTCTGGACTCTTTCTTAGTCCTGCTGTCTTGCCACTGGGCCACACTTCAGTTTTTGTTTTTGCCTAATGTTTCTCCTATCTATCTAAGCCCACCTGAAGCAGATCATTAATTAGCTGAGTATATAAGAACTGTCTTGCGCTGGGACCTTTGTCAATTCGTTGTTTCTTGTTCCTTAAAGATTGACTTGGCTTGTGACCCCTGCTTCTGGATCTTCGTTATTGCCTGCCCGCTGCCTGCCCTGACCATTGGAACTGTGTCTGACTACTCTTCTGGATTTTCCCTTATCTGTTTCCCCTCGTACCCGGTTATTGTTACTGCCTAAGCCTTCATGCACAGATTCACAGCCCAGGTAGCTTCTTATCTGGTTACTGTAGGCTTTATTTATCTGCAAGGGTGAGCACAAATCTCTGCCTACCGGACTCCCAACTAAGGTAAGCAGTGACAGGAGGCTAGCTGGCCAGCTTTTGAACCCCTCCTCCCCCACCATGACAGAGGCTAACAAGACTTTTGCCAGGGTGTTTGGAAGTGGTGTTTTTTGTCGCCCCCTGAAAGTGCCATCCAAGGCAAATGCACTGCTTACACTAGGCAAAAAGACATTCACTTTTCCTTTGTTATTAGGGATTTTCACAGGGGTTATTCTAAGATATCCTTGTTCAAAATGTCCCTGTTCAAGCCTAATTTTTCCAACTTCCACGTTAAAGGAACACTAAATATATATGCCTAACGTTAGAGTGTTTCATTATATATTTAAAGTGTTGAATCTCCCTCCAAAAACAACTTACCATAAAAGCGCTGACCTCTGTGCACCATCTGCTCTGCCCTAGATTAAATCATCAGTAACAGTGATCTCTGCCAATCCACTGCTTTTCCATAGGGAAGCATAAGGAGGCTAGTGCGCCGGAACAGCAATTGCTGTGCTACACTAATCAGCATCTACTCACACAAATGTATTGACTAAATATGTCTCTAGGGGAAGAGTTCTCCATCTTTATGCTTAGAATAAAGATGCTGAAATTTGGTCTTACAATTTTTGCAGGATAACATCCAGGAGCCCCTCTAGTGGCTGTCTGAGTGACAGTCACTAGAGGTGGCATTGGGCAGCAATGTCAACGCTGCTTTTTTCTCAAAAAGGCAGTTCTTACACTGTTGAGAGTGCATGGATAGTCTAATTTCCTCTGAACTATTAGATTAAGCTATAGTAGTTCGAGTGCTTTGAATTTCACTTTAAAATTAGGGCTACAATTCTGACGCAATTCTGATGCACAGAGAGACCAAAATAAATAAAAATACATACGAATAAGATCCACACATCTGAAAGGTTATGTTTACAAATATTGTGTAGGCTGCTTAGGAGACAGCATTGAATTGGCTAAATTCGTCTATACATTGTAGTGCAGCTGGTATAGAGACCTATGGGTATGTTAGTGTCATAATTATGTCAACCGTGAACATGGTTATTTTTTGTTCTTGGTCACCTAAAGACACGCCAGTTATATTATGAGTTTATCTAATATATACAGCTAATGACTCGCTAGAGTATAAAGGAGGGGTGCTTATGGGCATCCCTGATGTGTTCCATTTTTAATATTAAACCAATGGGAATCTAAGCCATTTCCATATATTTTTGCCAGAGGAGAAGAATATAGGGACATTGCCAAGTCTTTAAATACTCCCTCAATCCCAAAGGTGGAAAGGGTATCCGATAAGAAATTCCAATTTACCCTGTCTAACACCTTTTCGGCATTGACAGCCTTGAAAACTGTAGATAGAGATATTTTATCAACTTCTGTTATTAAATTTAGGATCTTACGTACTTTGTCACTAGCTGATCTTGCTTTTATAAATCCAGATTGGTCTAAATGGATTAGATCCGAAATTACCAGACTAAGTCTTTCTGCTAAGGTTTTAGAAAATATTTGTATATGTAAGTTTATAAGTGAAATTGGACGGTAGTTGTTTATACAATTTAAATTCTTTCTGGGTTTTAGGACAGGGGAGATCGTGGCACTTAACATTTCAGAGGAAAAGCATTTAGAATGTATTTTATCTGAAACAAGTTTTAGTAGTAAAGGAGTTATCACTGACTCAAAGGATTTATAAAAGTAGGCTGTATATCCATCTGGACCAGGTTCTTCCCATTACCAAGCTTAATAATTACTATTTTAATTTCTTCAGATTCAATAAGTTTATTTACATTTTTGAATTTTTCTTGTTTTATTTTAGGGAGATTGAGTTTTGAAAGAAAAGCATTTAGATCACTAAGAGAAAATGTATTTTCCTTAAGATTATATAAAGAGGTGTAATATTTTGCAAAGGCATCACCTATATTGTGAAGGGAAAGACAGATTCTATCACCATTGATAATCTTTTTTTTATTGAGTGTTTTATTCATTCTGGTTTAAGTTTTTTAGACGTAGATTTCCCTACTCTATTGTTGCTACTATACCATCTTTGGTTCAGAGATGTAATTGATTTTTTAATTTAATCTTCTAATAGTTTTTTTAATTTGAAGTTGAACTGTTTAAATTTATATTGCGGCAAGCATTGTTGGATTTTTTTATTTTTTTATTACTGTATTCCAGTTTAGCCAACTGTTTGTAAAGATCCGCTAAATTAGCTCCTCTGGTTTTTCAGATTTTTGCCCCCATTTGGATTAAGTTCCCCCTGATGACACATTTGGAAGTTGACCAAAGTCTCACTAGAGACTTGTCCAATGACATTTATTTTGACAAATTCTTTTGACAATTTTTCAAGATGTTGTCTATTTATTTCTGATGTTAAGACTGATTTATCTAAATGTCAGTGGGGACTATGTTTGTAGTCTGGATTATTTTCCAACACTACACTAATGGAGGCATGATCTGCCTATACAATAGGGCCAATTTCAGAGCTTGCAAATGTTTTCAGGTTTATCATATCAGTTAAGATATAATCAATTCTAGAGTAACTTTGATGAACTTTAGATATAAAAGTAAAGTCTCTTTCTTTCGGGTGTTGCACCCTCCAAATATCAAATAGCTCATATTCAGAGAGGATACCCTGAAACTAGGTACAACGAGTTCTATAACAATTAGTGGTGTGTTTAGAACTCCTAGACCTTCTATCCATTTTTACATCAAAAATAGTATTCCAGTTTCCTCCAATAAGTAACACCTCCTTTTTAATTTTTAGAATTTTCCTAAAAATCTTCCTATAAAATGTTTGTGAAAATATGTTAAGGGCATATATGTTAGCCAAAGTATAGATTATGTCTTTCAATTTACAGACAAGTGTTAAGAATCTTCCTGATGGATCTTTTTATATATAAATCTGTTCAAATTAAAACTTTGATGAGCAAATAATGGCAACGCCTCTTTTCTTCTTACCCAACATGCTAGCACTCATAATATATGAAAATCTAGAAAATTTCCCAAAAATTTCCTCATCTTTCCAGTGAGTTTCGTTTATAGTTTACAGTGTTTTTATTGTGATTTTTGACCCGGCTGTGCTTTTGACCATTTTGAGCTCTGTTAACCTTGATCTGGCTTAGTTTTCTTATTGACCTGCTTTCTATAATTCCTTGACCTTGGCTAGTTCTATTACTCCATTTTTTGTGTGAAGCCTGGCCACCTCTAAGGACCGGTAACATCTTCTATGCTGTGTTATTTTTCTGGGTTTCATACACTGCATATTTGCATTATGTTTACCATGACACTAATACAGCTACTAAAAAACAAAGCAAGTAAGACAAAAAACAGGTTGTGCCAAAAATGACAAACAAAATAAGAGATCTGAAAAATCTCTAAGACAGAGTAAAAAATAGTCCTTAGTACAGTCCAGAGATAAAAGAGTAAATATACCAGATGATAAGACACAGTCTTAAAAATAATAATCCATTTTCCAATATTCATAAAGTGCTTGTGGAACAACTTCAGTCAATATCAGCAGTTGAAAGAACACAAACAAGAAAGAACCAAAAGTGCAACATGGTACTATAATATACAACAAACGATACAAAGGTCTAAAAATGCCAGCTCACATATGTTAGAGCTATAACCAGTTCTGGATAAAACAGCATGTAGTGATATTATATCCCCACTTACAGGATATTCCTCAGGCAGTTGTTCACAGCAGGATGATGATGATGACCATAAAAGGGCCAATAGTGCTCTCTATTGAGATATATATAAACACAAATAGTAGGAATATATTTACAGTAGATGCAGCAGACTAATCACTCTATGTATTCGTCGTGGGTTGTATAATCCTAACTTAGGATTCCTTACACGGTGGTCCGTAGGAATGTCTGGAGGTAAGTTCAAATTCCAGGTAAAAGCAAAAAACTAAGAATAAAAACTAAAAAGTATATGGCTCACAACAGATAAGGAGGTAGCCAAAAATACTTTATCAGATAAATACAGAATAAATCCACAATGTGTTTCACCCCTTTGAGGCTTTTTCAAATGGATAAAAAAAATAGGCACATGCATACATACACATACAAATATACGTTTACACATATGCTTGAATGACATGTGGGCATTCCTATGTAGTAGGGCCCTTACTAGCTACTGAGCATGCCCTCAATTGTTATATAATGGGTGGCAGCTTAAGGGAGGTTTTACACCTTCCTTACTCTATCATGGTGATTCCATAAGCTTCTTTTTTTTGTATCTACTTTAATATTGCAGCTGGCTTGTAATTGCTGAACAGCCACCTTTCGTGTAATTCTTGCACCATTTAGTTTAAAAAAAAAAAATTGTCCACTGACTGCTAGCTTTGTCAGGAAGTACTTTGAATTATAAAAGCAAGTGAACTATAATTTGTGCATGTGCATCCTGCTGGATGCAGCAATTCCCTATTTAATTTACAATTTTTGCTTTGTACATATTCCAGATCCTATACTTTGTATTGTGTTCAGATTCAAAAAGAACTGATTTTAAACCAGACACAAAATGCATCCAGAAAATAGATAACCTGCACGGACCAAATCGATTTTTAGTGACCTTAGTTAAACTGATATTGAATTGTCCCAGAATGGAATATTAAGTAAGATTTTTCTTGACTGCATATGTTATACCTTTTCTCTCCAAAATATATTGCTGAGACAATTGGTTACAATACTTAATAAAACTACAGGAAACTGACTACTTTCAGCCAATGAATGAACATATGTGCATGATAATTTGCATAGAATTAATATTAGCTAATTCAGAACTCCGCTCCGGCCTAGCTAATGACAACCCAATGATGCTGCAAGGTGGAGTTATACCACCAGCAGCAGTAGTGTTACATTTTGTATGTTCACCTACAGGCTGCAGCCACCATGACCACTTCAAATCACTGAAGTAGTCAATGGTAGCTAAATGTTTTAAGACTAATGATGAGAAAAAATAATTATCTTTTTGCCTTTATTTTTCTGAATTTATTGTTTTTGGACATTTTAAAGTATATATTTTTATACCGGGATATCAAACGTATTTGTTCTGGAGTGCAAACTGTCCACTGAAATATGTATTGAGGGCTGAATGCATAAATGCAGCACTTTTTTTGGTTCAGCCAGCCTTAAATGTAAACTTTGTTCAGGACATCTAACGCTAATCCTTGTGATTGTTCAGCTCATATAAACACCATCCATGGAAAAAGATTCAGTAAAAGATTTGGACATGCCAAAAAAGCTAAAAAAAAATAGCTTTTGTTGGGCACCAATGCAAGAACAGCTGCAGGCATTTTGAAATGCAAATTCTATCAAAATTAAATTATTGACATTTAATGCTGGAAAAAATTGGGAAAAACCTTTGGACAAGTTTTATTCCTGAGGTTTTATGGGTCATAACATCTTTTTTAAGCTAACATTAGAATTATAAGAATGTAGAATGAATGCAATACACTTTATTTGCATTATACACAGGATGCCATGTTAATGCAAAGAAAACTATAGTAAGGTGTGTATCATAACTTCTCATAATTTCTGTTAATACTGAGTTGCGAAACATTTGCAATTACAGCTTTACATCAGTGACCCATGGAGTGAACCAAGTGTTTTAGTTCATCAGGTGTTATAAAAACCAAGAATATATATTTTTGCTTCTATCAAATATATTTTATTTTGTTGGTTGCAGTTCTGACTAACATGTTTCTCTAATCAGTATCAGAGTTTTTCTGTTGGATTCGTGTAAAGGGTATTACCTGGCCATTCTAGCTGTGTAATATGATTTTCCTGAAACCACTTTTTTTTCACACAGCAGCAGAATGACAAGGGTTTCAATCTTGTTGAAATATGTAGGCTTCATTATCATGGAACAATCACATGCTGAAGGCACTGGTAGAAGGATCTAGGCAAGATGATTTTTATGGTATATCAAGAACACAATGGTACAAGATGCACCCATTGTCCACAGAAAATTGAAAAAGTCCAAAAATTAGTCCACATTTTTCAAGCTTAACTTGGTTATGTAGTTCTTGTTATGGTAGGACAGGTTAACAATACATAAAAAACAAGAGAAAAGAGAATCAATAGTGTATAATATTCAAGTGAGTACAAAAACACACAGTATAATTAAGTGAATCTTGCATTCACATGTGGAGGAGCTATTGGCCAGCTCTAAGTGAAACAGTGTGTAGTGGTAAAATCCCCATATCAGGATATATCCAACACGGATGAGTTGCGGAGAAGGAAAAAAAATCAACATAATTTAAAATATTCAGAGAACAATTTGGATGCTGGTATACTTGCATGGACATTTAGTAACACTGTTTTAGCTTCACTAAACAAAGGTCAAACTAGCTTTTTGTTTAACGACCCTGAGAAGTAAACAGGAAAAATTCTTATCTATAGTTTCTTTCTTTTAATATATTTGTAGAGACCTGGAACAAGAGGAATGGTTAAATAAATCTTAGCCATGCCTCCAATAAATATGTTGGGTAATCTGAGGTTTTATATGCATGTTATATAGGTATAATAATATCTGGTTGTATTCACATACACATGCAGCTTTCAGGGACTCTGCAGTTCTTTTTTTTTAAGCGTAGATATAGACACTTATGTACGGCACATGGCACAATAAAGGAACTTTGCTTAAACTATATATACGTTTAATAATATACACAAGAACATTCAATTCAAAATTTTTTTTTTTTTTATAAATTTGCTCTACAATACAGAATTTCAAATCAACAGGTTAATTCCCTTACTCTTTAGGGATTAAAAACTACTCCTTTCTTGCATTCACTACCTTATCAGTGATATGCAATAAACAGAGATATCAACTTCTAGTGGAGTCCAGGTTACATAATTAACAATATAGTATATACTACTAATTTACTGAAACATTTGTTGGTTTATTAATCAAAATATAATATCAGCCATACCTGCCAAGTATATACTAATCAGTTTAATTACAATAACCTGAAATATGTATATAATGTTTCTAATAGCCTTAGTATATAGATATAGAACTGATATACATATACAGAAGGAATCAAAGATGTTCCAACTTAATATGTTATATCTGACTTAGACTGCAGGTAGAATGAGATATAACTGTTCTATCAATAGGATGGGATCAGTTCACAATATACACATATATTAATAATCAAGTTCATTTAAAAAAAAAAAAAAAAACAAGATAGAGAGAAACCTTTATACATTACCAAACGTTTATGATGAATGAATTCAATTTGGGATTCTCCTCTGGCTGCTCTTGACTGTAACTCAGTCTATGGCCCTCAGTCAGCCTCTTAAATGATCATATTTTGATGATATGTAGGGTGGTCTTTTTGATCAGGGTCTTTTTTTATTTTATTCAATTCTTCTCCCTATTTAACCATGATTACCTCCTTATCAGTCCCTGCCCCTTGTTTGTAAATGGGCTGTACCTGGGATCCAAATCTAGCTTTTGATTGGTTATGGGTGTATCTTAAATATTAAATTATTAATGTGGACTTTCATCAGAAGATGGCACTATTTCCCTAGGTATGAGGACCTTAATTAAATCATTGATGACCTGATTGAATAAATGAATTGACTTTTAATTCACCTATACTTATAGAGCTTAGCATTATTTTAAACAAACTTCCTTAGTTATATATATGTTATTTAACCAAAGACATGTTGTTTTTACAAATATTATATACTATATCAATATATCAATTATCCATTTAAGCTGTATGAATAATTGATACATACATTTGCCTTTACTAAAACTCAAATTACATTAGTAGAAATATATGATTAATTTTACCCCTATATCAATCAAGTATACAGTTGACCCAAATTCTAGGGTACATATCTAGATCGTGCATGGTTCCAGTGTATTTAATCAAATTCTAATTCTTTTAATATCGAAGTTAGCTTTTTGTGAGACCTCAGACTTTGGTTCTTTGCTGGCTAGCAAAAAATAACCTGAATGTTTACATGCAAACAACTGCATTGCACCTGTGGGTTTGAGGATCTTATATTGCAAAGTCCAGCTGGATATATATTTAATCATTACTCTTGTTCTAAGTCTCTACAAATATAGCGAAGGGAAGAAACTGTAGATAAATATTTCTCCTGTTTACTTCTCAATGTCCATGTAAGTATACCAGAATCCATATTCTCTGAATATTATAAATTATGCTGTACCAAATAGCAAAACAAGTGATTTGCAGACTTGGCATTATGTAGGGCACAAACAATTAAAATCACTGTCTTCTGGCCTGTGTCTACTGTAACAGACTACCAATTCACTCATAACTCCTAGCCCCCACCTTCTCCTGAAAGGACCATGTCTCCCAGCCTACTGCTCCTTTGCAGAGGCCCAGGGGACCATAGAGACAGGCTGTGTCTGACTGGAAGCAACCTGCAAACATACTAAACCTCTAGATTTGATTGCAGAATCACAGCAGTCTGGTCAAACATGGCCCAGAACCGCCAAGCAAATCATTTTTTGGAGGGACAATAGAGGAGGTGATGAGGCATTGAATGAAGGACTTGAGGGAGCATCATGTACTGACTCCATACGCAGCCATTGAAATTGACCCCCACCCAGCACTCTGGAACTGTAAGCCAGATTGGAGGAAAGCTCATGCCCCAGTCAAAACTTATCATTCAAACTATTAAGGCTAGGCACCTCCGATCTGAGCACTTTTTGGAATTAACATCTGTCCAGGGGAGAGCTATCTGATTGTGACATCAATTTAGGGTGGGGTATGGGAACTTATGTTATTGGGTTGTATTATTTTTTGGCACTGAGGTGTCTGGCCAATAACTTGTTAGGTACAGACACCAAGTATTGTGAAATTATTTATTATTTTATATAAATTTTTTCAGCTGATTATTAGGGGAGGGCTATAATTGTTTGTGGGCTAATCACTAAGGGTAAAGGGAGTCTCTGTTGGTGACACTCTGGTCACTTTGGAGAGGTCTGCCACATCTCCCTCAATAGCTGCAGTCAGAGTGTCTAAAATAAGATTGCTTGGAAATATAGATTTTTCAATGTTCCACCTTTTCCCATCAATTGGATATTTCTTGATCTGTGAGTAAAATCAACATTTAGGGACAGTCCTGGGACATCAGTCATCATCATCATCCTTTTTTCACCTCATGTTTGGACAGGAGATGCAGCCCACATGATGTGGCAGACTTCTTGTCCATCATAGAAAAATCAGCTTTCTATCCGTTCTTTATTTTCTTTATTTCTCTTTATATGTCTATTCATCATTTGAGTCCAAAATATATTTGGGGTAAGTGTATACCCCTTATTTTCTATTATTATGTAGCGTTCCACTCATGTAGTTAGCATAGGTTTGTGTTTATTCTGAGACCTTGTTATCTTTGTTTGTTTGGTCATGTTATTTTGTAGTAGGTGAGAGAGATACTCATTAAAGTGTGTAGCAGCTTTAAAATGCCATTTTACAATTATGACTTAGTGTTGTATACACAGTACACTGTTTGGGTCATACTCCACATTTTAGCTATATTCTCTTGGATAATTGGATTCCACTTAGCAATGATCAAATTATATATTTCATTGGCACTATCCCACTTAGTATATCAACACCAAACAACTACATATTCAAATGTGAAGCTTGGTATCTTCTTCTCTGCTATAATCACTATAAGAAATTTCTGTAGAACAGTTGCTTGTGTACCCAAATTTGGGTCAGGCGTAATGATAAAACAAAGAGATAAGTGATAACACTAAATCCCATGCTTAAACCACCTTAAGCATGTGATTTAGTTTTCTCACTTACCTCTTTGTTTACCAGGACACCTGACCCCCATTAAAGCTGTATTTGTACTGTATCTAAAAATCCCTAATGTCTGACATGTTCCTCATCATCTATTCACATACCCATCCTGACACAACATAACTCACTGGGTGACCATATGTGAGAGAAAAGATGTACTACCACATCTTCCCCAAATCGTTTAAGAATGGTTGATTACTTTTAGTTGGACAATATACATATTTTAAATTAACCTGCTAAGGTTATATGACAATCTATAGAGTTACCATATCAGTATTTAAAAACAGATAAATAAAGAAGTAAAGACAGATATCTTTTTATCACTTGGTTTCTTTCCTGCTTTCGGAGCATCAAAGTGAAATTCTATTTCGAGTGCTGTATAAATTACCAGTTCTAGTTCAGAAAATAAACTTGTCTTTGACAATATTTCAACCAATGGGAAATGTCAAACAGTTTTCAAATTAAAAATAATAGTCACAACAATTTACTACTCTGACATAAATTAGCAGCTTATCAAGACGAGCAAGTTTAGAAGATTGTAAGAACGTCAGCTGAAAATAACAGTAAAATTAAGTCAACGGCTGCATATTTTCTAGGCTTTAAAAGAATAAGAAATGAAGTGAAGTTGTTTGTTCTGGATAGCATGCAAACCACACTAACTGTGCTATGCATAAACTTAATTTACACAGTACACTCATTAAAGTGCATAAAACTTAATTTATAAAAAACAAACAAACACAAAAAGCATGAATGCAGTCACTTAGCAAACTATCAGAATCCATTCCAGTTTTTGTATTGTTTTTAGAGTGGTGTCTATTACACTTGTGCAAAAATATGTTTGGAGCCATCCATCAAAACCAAGTTCCTATTAAACACCTAGAAATCGATCCATCCAGGATTTACTTGTGAAGTCTTATTCATTGAATAAGACTTAATAGGTGGATTGATTCATTCTGAAGTAGATTAAAATTAATTTGGCTTGGAGGAATTGCTCCAAGCAAATATTTGCACAAGTTTAGTGTCCATTTGTTTCATAGATTATACTTGCTAATTCTGAACTATATACTACAGAAGTACCTACACAGTATCAATTAATGGAATTTGCCCACTAAAGGCTTTGTAGGCATTGAGATGCAGATTGTAATGGCCTATTATTTTGGCATTTGGGATATAAATAAAAAGATTGACATAACAAGAGGATGGGACACAATACACAGAATCTGTCTGGCACCATGACATTGTGGCTCTTCATTTCCACCTACTTTTCAATCTCACAAAAAAATCAACTTCTGCTTAATCATATCCACAGCATATGCACAAAATTAAGTCATATACAGAAACTGCAGACAGAAAAAAGGTTTTTGCAGAATCACTGAGCATGCTGCCTATTCAGTTTCCTCATTCACACCAACCACACACTCACATCTCCAACTCCTTTTCCATTCATGCAAGCTATATACTGACACACACCATTACATTTTTAAGGCTGTGACCATCCATGCTGTAAGTACATCGCAACATGAGTCAAATGTGCATGCTGCCATCGTAACTATTCATTTTAACCTTGCATCATTTATTGATGTAGAATCATGTGATGTTGTATATCATTTATACCCAATGGATTGACAATAGTGGGGAGCACCCAGCCTAGTCATTTCCTCTGAATTTACCTGTGCTCTATAGATTAGCAGTTAGAATTTGCAACAATCTAAGTATATCTCAACAACTTTTATTACTGATATACAACTATTGGTAAACTAGTGCTTCGTTACAATAGTGGACATGCACTGACAAAACTATGGATTCACATGATTGTTTTAGGAAGAAATAATTGTTATTTCTTTGCAAAATGTATTTAAGTCGCACAAACCCTTGTTATAATGAATAATGCATACCTATATTTCAGTAAATGATTGCTTCTTTATTTATAGCATGATTCATTGTGTTTGTTTTATCAAATAATTTAATTCAGCAATTATAGGAAAACTAAATGAAGCATTATGCAACCATTGTACAACTTAAATACAAGATACATTTATTATAAAAATACAGTCACAATGTACACTAACATATTATATTAAGCACAACTATAATGAATTCATAATGTTTGAACACAAATTAAGTACTCACTGTGTAAGACATTAAAAATAACAATAGTTATATACATAAGTATAAATATAAACTATATAGTCAGATATTTAATTGTATTCATTCCCTTTATTTTAAATTTGTATTTAATATTTCCTGATTTAACGTGACAAGCTTTCTATTAGCAAAACATTTTTTGGTATTTAACTGATTGACGTTGATAATAAACACTCTTGAGTTTCAACATCGTTTACATAATGTGAATAAATAATTCTTGTAACATACATCACCAATAAATCCCAGTTTAAAGCACTTTCCAAGTTTGCAACAAACTAGTAAAAGGCCTTCTAGACCACATCCTGGTAGTCAGATCTCTCCTTGGAACAAGAAGCTGTTACTCAACATATTAAAAATTATATCTTTGAATATTATGTTTTTAAAAGTATTCATCAAGTTGCTGTTAAACGTTTATACAGACTCTGATAAAATCACCTCTTCAGGCAGAGGATGCAGAATCCTTATTGTTGTTACTGTAAAAAAACAAAAAACCATTCCTTTGCCTAAGGCTACCATCAGGCGGGGCAGTAAAACCCCTACAGATATAAAAGGCCCAGACCACCTGGGGGCCTGTCGAAACCGGGCCCTATATGCACAGTATGTATATGTGTGTGTGTGTGTGTGTGTGTGTGTGTATATATATATATATATATATATATATATATATATATATATATATATTAGTGTAGATTGGATTGGCCGTATTAGTCCAGTAGACAAAATGCCAAAATACCAGAGTATTGCAGTATGTAATGATACCTTTTTTATTGGACTAACATAATATTTTAAAGACAAGCTTTCAAGCGTTTTCCTCTCTTCTTTAGGTCTGAAGCAATACTGATCAATCTGAATTTAACACTTAAAACAACTGATCTTAGAGAAGTATAGGGAGTGAGAGTGAGTGGGGTGTCATGAATCACAGAAGATGTGCCTGGAAGTGAAAGGTGTAGTTTGGCTGAGAACAGACAGAAAAAAGTAAACAAACAAACTAATGGCATGGCTGTGATTGGCCAGTGCAGCATGTGAGCCAGCCTCTATATATAAGCTGGAGTCGCGTAGCGCCACACGTCACATGAGCTCTTATTAGTGTAGGGAGAGGATGCTGCAGCTGTGAGGGACAGATTAGGAAAGAATGCTGGTGTTGAATCTGCAAGATACAGCGATTATTCAAACTACAGCGATTATGTTTGTGGGTGCTATAATACTACATTATTGTACCCTGCCCTGAGCCCAGTGCCACAGAGAGTGCAGTGCACTTGCAACTGCATGTGTGCCAGGCACATTACTTTAATCCTGTTCTGGTAGCTCAGTGGGCAACATCTAGGCATTTTTAGATACTGCAATTTTTTTGGTGCTAAATAGTACATTTACGGCCTTCGGTGCACTTCATATCTGAGAGTCAAATAGAACCGTCAAATACTGTGCTTACATTGCAGTTTTAAACATTCAAATTCTTTAGGTGCTAATAAGTTAATTTGGGGCCTGCAGTTCTTATATGAGAGTCAAACAGAACCGTCAAATACTGCTGTGACATAGCAGTTTTAAACATTCAAATTCTTTAGGTGCTAAAAAGTCAATTTCATGCCTGCACTTTATATCTGAGAGTCAAATAGAACCGTCAAATACTGTGCTTACATTGCAGTTTTAAACATTCAAATTCTTTAGGTGCTAATAAGTCAATTTGGTGCCTGCACTTCATATCTGAGAATCAAATAGAACCGTCAAATACTGTGCTTACAGCACAGTTTTAAAAATTCAAATTATTTTGCTGCTAAATAGTACATTTGCAGCCTGTGGTGCACTTCATATCTGAGAGTCAAATAGAACCGTCAAATACTGCTGTGACATAGCAGTTTTAAACATTCAAATTCTTTAGGTGCTAACAAGTCAATTTCATGCCTGCACTTAACATCTGAGAGTCAAATAGAACCGTCAAATACTGTGCTTACATTGCAGTTTAAAACATTATAATTCTTTAGGTGCTAACAAGTCAATTTGGTTCCTGCAGTTCATAACTGAGAGTCAAATAGAACCAGCAAATACTGTGCTTACATTGCAGTTTAAAACATTCAAATTCTTCAGGTGCTAAAAAGTCAATTTGGTGCCTGCACTTTATAGCTGAGAGTCAAATAGAACCGTCAAATACTGCTGTGACATATCAGTTTTAAACATTCAAATTCATTAGGTGCTAAAAAGACAATTTGGTGCCTGCACTTCACATCTGAGAGTCAAATAGAACCGTCAAATACTGTGCTTACATTGCAGTTTTAAACATTCAAATTCTTCAGGTGCTTAAAAGTCAATTTGGGGCCTGCACTTCAGATCTGAGAGTCAAATAGAACCATCAAGTACTGTGCTTACAGTGCAGTTTTAAAAATTCAAACTTTTTGGCTGCTAAATAGTACATTTGGGGTGTGCACTTCATATCTGGTGTATGTGTGCAACACTGGCTAGTTACCGCTTCTCAAGAAAGTCTAAAGACTTTTTAAAACAGTGAAAAATAAATGTTATTGTGATAGCTTCATATACAGAAGCATTAATATACATTTCTATATTGTGTAAAGACACAACTACAAAGGTAAAACCCAAACAGCAAAACAACATGGAATGAAGGTCATTTGAGTGATGTGTGCAGTTTGGAGGAAGAGGCACTGGTCGCACAGAGGCACCAGCACAGCATAACAGGGAGCAGGGTGCAAAAGCGGAGCGGCCGTCCCCTAGCACTCGTCGGCATGTATAATTTGTAGAATTCCCACAGTTATCCATGTAACAGATGGAGCGATAAAAGGAACCATAACAGATTTAACGAGCCATTCGCAGTTTCACAGTCAGTAAGGGGGTAGTCCGGTGACCTGGACCCAGACACTGTCTGGGCGGTGGTCGGACGACCGGGACCCAGTATGCCTGATGTTGAAGTTAGGAGTAACAATGTGGAATGGATTAGCAGGGTCTGGTGCAGGGTAACCGCACGCCCCCCTGGTGTTGAGCACCAGTGTTTGTGCGGCCACATACCAGGACCCCGATGCAGCTTCAGCGAGCAGCAGCAGGCGATAGTGGAGTTACAGGTCAGTCGCTCTGCACCAGACTTGCCCTCCAATTGATCCAAGTTAAAGGATTTAAAGTGGACGCATTACAATTACAGAGCCTCAAAAGTGTAGTGTATTGTTATTTGTCGTCACTACCTCCCCGCGTAGGGAGTGGGTAATTTGCGCGCCTGCTGCCTTCCTTGCATGTGGTAGCCGTTTATCAGGCTCCCTGTCTGGATTCGAACCCTGATTCCCCTTTGCCCATGGTCACGATGGTAGGCACGTAAAATAGCATCGAAAGTTTATAGGGCAGGCATCTGAATGCATTGTCGCCATCACGGGGATGTGCGATCAGCACAAGGTTATCACAGACAAGCGCAGCTGCCTGTCCACAGCCAACGTGAACAAGCTCACATTTATTAAAATGAACCAGGCATGGATCCCACCAGACTTGTCTGTACCTTGTGCAGAATTGACATTTATACCGGCCTCACCCAGCCATTGTTATACTCAATTGCACTTATTCTTTTTTTTCTTTTTTTATATGTCCCAGTATTTTGGGGGCTACCCCAATTAAAAAAAAATAATAATAAAAAACAGTGTTGGCTACCTCCTCCTCCTCCACTGCCACCGCTTCCACCTACACCGCCACGGTGTATACCCAGATATATCAGAGCTGCTGCAGAAAGTGCGGGCCGTCTCTTGCGCTTTTGGCATTCTCACCCTGCTGCTGCTCGCCTGGCCAGCGTAACTTCGGCCTTCCTGCTCACCGCCTCATATGCGACGTGCCCACAAGGTGGAACTCCACCTTGCACATGCTGGAGAGACTGTGCGAGCAACAGCAGGTGATAGCGGAGTTTCAGCTGCTGCACTCACGGGTCAGTCGCTCTGCGGAACAGCACCACCACCAATGAGTGGGCCTCAATGTGAGACCTGTGTGCCATGTTGTGCTGTTTCGAGGACTCCACCAACATGGCCAGTGCCGATGACACCGTTCTCAGCATTATCTGTTAACGTCAAACAAATCTATGTACGGGTGTAAACGTTGTTTATATAAACCATTGTAATGAAAACTGAAAATCAATAAAAATGATAAAAAAAAAAAAAGAAAGTTATATAATATTGCAGTGTCTTGCATGGGGACACTGCAATGAGTGCAGCACAAAAAAAGGTGTGGCACAAATGCTTCAAAGATGGTCAAGAATCTGTTGAAAGATTTGGCACTCTGAAGAATCTAGTTATTCCCAAAACTAAAATCACCTTTGAAAAGTAAGATTTCAGACCATCAATGATATTCCAGTAAATACAACGAAACAGCTGATGATGATTCCCACAAATGATTTTGCAGAGTGTTTTGAACCGTGGAAGAGACGCTGGGAGAACTGTGTGAGGTCCAAAGATACCTACTTTTAAGATACCTGAGGCGTCATTGTCCTATGTACAGTGTTTATTGTATATTGTATCTTCTTCAATAAATGTCTCTATTTTTCATATTACATGGCTGGGTACTTTCCGGACAGACCTTGCACACACATACTGCACATATCCCTTACTGACATGCATTCAGGGCCAGTGCAATGATTTTTGGGTACATAGGCAAAGATGCATTCCCCCCCTCCCCTCAAAAATAACATCTTCATCTATGTGCCTCTTAACCAGCCCCTCCCTGTCCATTATTGGTCCTACCTTCCCTGTCCCTTAGTGTTCTTCTCCCCTGCCCCCTCTTTCACTGTCCCTTGGTGTCTCTCCCCTCCTTATCCCTTGGTGCACCCACCACCCCCTTAGTGGTCACACTCCCCTTCATGTTGTGCTTCCTATCTCTCTTGTAGTGTTACCGAGCGGAGCAGATCCCCTACAGGAGCTTCAGTTTTCTGTACCTGGCCAGACTGACAGTGCTCTCTCAGTGAGTACCTCCTGTCAGTCTGGCTGGGTACAGGAAACAGAAGCTCCAGTACCGCGCTCCACTCCGCCACGCTACACTCAGTGGTGTACACACTGACAGTCACACACTCTCAATGACAAACACACAGATATCACTGACAGACACAGATTCACTGATTCATTGATACACACACACACACACAAACTGTCATTGAGTCTGTGTGTTACTATCAGTGTGTGTGTCAATGAGTGTCAGTGTGTGTCTGTCAAACATACTCTCACTGATTTGACACACACTCACAAACACACACAGACAGACACACACTCATACACTCACATGAACACACACTCATACAATCACTCACAGACACACTCACACATACTCAGTCACTCACAGAAACACATACACTCACACATCACATACACTCACTAATTATTATTTTTATAAATAAAAATTTTCCACCCAGCCTCCCTATATGGAGAACTGGAGTGGATCTGTCACCTGGGGTCCAGTGGGGCTGCTGGGCGGCGTGCGGCAGTGGTATAATCAGAGGCAGCGAGGGAGCTCTATTCTGCTCCCTCGTGGGCTGTCTACTGATACCGGGAGCTGGAATATGATGTCATATTCTGGCTCCCGCGGCATCAGCAAATGGCGTGCAAGGGAGCAGAGCGGGGAGATTATAGCTCCCTTGTCGTCTCTGATTATTCCACTGCCACACGCTGGGCCATGGGGTCCAGAAGGTGGCCTGGCAGGAGGGAGAGCTTCCCTCCTGCCGGTAACTGAAATCTTGTGCCTCCAGAGCCGGTGCACCCTAAGGCGGCCTCCTGTGCCGACTTATGGACACACCGGCCCTGTATGCATCCAGAGTTGTGTTGGGGACTTAGAGTGTGTATCTACAACCTTGCAGTATGAACCTGGCTGTGCTGCAGGCTAGAGCTCTAGGGTCCTCTCCCCCTCCACTGATGGCAGACGCTTTTCAGTGCTTGTGGGCTGATAAGGGAGATGCTTGATCTTCCCACTGGCCCATTGTGGCACACAGCAGTGTCCAAGCACCGACTCTGCATGGGCTGGTGGGGGAGATCCCCTGATATCTTGTGCCGGCCTCAGCCCATGGACATTGCTGCCCACTCAGCATTTGCCTGCTTTGCCTGATGGCCAGTCTGGGCCTGGTCTGATGTGTGTGGATGTGAGTGATGTATTTAGTTGGGCTGTGTGGGAAGCTTTCAGTGATGTTTGTGTCTTTGTAAGTGTATGTGAGAGATATACAAAGCAGTGAAGTATAAAGAAAATCTTTCTTAATATAAATTTTTTTAAAAAGGGTGAAGGGATGGGTGGAGGTGACAGGAATATGGGAGAGGGAAGGGATGGATGGGAGTAATTAAATGAGAGAAAGGTATGTGTGGGAGTTATTAGAGGATGCTGGGGAAGGTAGTGATATTGGGGTGTGAGAGATTGAGGTATAGGTGGAAGTGAAAGGAGTGTGGGGAGAGATGGAGGAATGTGTCAGAGGGGTAAGAGTGTGTAGGGAAAGAGATGGAGAGTCAAGTAAAGATAGGTGGAAGTGATGGGTAGTGAAGTAGGAGTGATGGGCTGTGGGAAGCTGGATGAGTGAGAGTGATGGGATGATTAGGTGATAGGAAGAGGAAGAGCAGAGATGGCTTTGTGGCAGGGTGGGTGATTATAACACTATGAAGGGTGGTGAGTTTGAAAGCTTTGGGGGTGAGTTATTGTGGCAGTGTGAGAAAGGGTGACGGAATATGGGGACTGAGAGTGTGTAGCTTGACTGACAATATGTGGGTCATCTCTGTTAGAAACAGCCTCCTCACAGAGGAGTACATTTGCCCCTCTCTTATACTTACTGCTTGTGCAGGAAGGGGGCAATAATACATTTCCTGGTGGTTTGCTGCTGGTGGATTCCTTGGTGGTCTGATTGTGCAGCCACAAGCCTCCTAGTCCAGCACTCTGTGATGATGTCAGCACACAGGCTGGAACCATGAGGGAGTTCATCTGCACCACAGACCATCAAGAAAGGAGTTTAAAAGAGCCAGAGGAGAGATCTCATTCGTCCTGCTGGCTAGCAGCTGGTCTTATCAGAATCAATTGGTGCCATGCGCATTTAAAAAGAAGTCAGTGTGTGTCTAACCTAGCTTTCTGGGTGTGTCTAACTCTGGCTTTCTTAGGGTGTGCCTGGGCATACCCTGTTCATATATCTATGCAATGTATGTTCTTACTCCATCATGTCACGTCCAGGTTGTCATTCATTAAGACAACCCGAAAGTGACATGACTGAGTAAGAACAGATTTCACTTCCGTGTGTACGATTAACCATAGAGGAAGGGTTCTGGATGTCCAGCAAATATGAAACAGCTGAAGAGCTGAATACCCATTAATATTGGAACCAGGAAAGTTTCTTCTATACCATTTGATAAAGCCCTATTGGCAAAACACATCTTGTACTTCATACAAAGAAAAGGACTTATTTGTTATTTATGTATGGTAAATTTTATAAAAAATTTTTTATTCATTTGGAATAAATCCTATTTTTATTGGAAAAGTTCTTCTATATCCTTATCTGAGAATGTATATCCTGGTTCCTGCAGGGAAGGGTCACCCTAGAAATTGACATTAAGTGAATATTTTGAGCCAGTTAGTAAATATGCTGCTAATAAGGTATAGTCAATAACTTGTATTTAAGCAGATACCTACCTGTTAAAAACAGTCTACACCCAGATTGCTGTCTCTTTGTTCCATTTCACATTGCTTGAAAGCAGGCTTTATTAAGTAGACTCTTTCAAATAGGAGTTAGAAAACCAGGAGTTCATTGGAAAGTTGTTTGTATACAATGAAGAGTGGTTTGTATGTTATTTATTTTTGTTTATTATGATTTATTAGCAAAGTTTAAAAAAAAAGGGGGGGGGGTGGTTAAAAATTATTTTTTTTTGTGTTCTGTTTTTTCCCCTCATTTGTGCTGCTGCTTTATTAATTGGGGGAGTGTTCATCAATTGCCACCTGTGTGGGATTTGTATTCCCATATAAGCGCACCCCTAACTCACTGAGCTTGCTCACATTGTTGAAAGTAAACTCTATTAAGTAGACTTTCAAGTAGGAGTTAGAAAACCAGGAGTTAAAACAATCTAGAGGTTTGACAAGGTAATTGTGTTACTGTTCTGTATCTGGGGAAATGAGTGTTAGCAAGATTGGTGGTTTGACTCAATGCACATCTTGTTGCATGTATGCATGCCTGGATGTACCCATCCAGGGTCCATACCTCTGTGATGGTTGTGTGCGAGTGGCTTTTCTGGAAGCTCAGATTGGAGATCTCGAGAAGCAAACTGCAACATTGAGGGAGATCGACAATCTTGAGAGGAGTCTGCTGCTCACTGAGCAGAGTTTAGTGGGAACAGGTAGTGGAGAGGAAGGAGATAAGATAGATGGGGAACAGACACGTAGCTGGGTGACAGTGGGATTAGGAAGCAGGAGAGAAGGGAAGAAGAAAGGGCTAGCTAGTCCTGATTTAGTGCAACCTAGCAGATTTGCCTGTTTGAGTGAAGTTGTTAGGAGCATCAGCTCAGGAGTAGCTGTATTAGAGGAAGCTGTCACTTTTAACATCTGAGGGAACAGCCCCTCTAGTACAGGTGGGGATGAAAATGTAAGGAAGGCTAGACAGGTTGTGGTGGTAGGGGACTCTATCATTAGGAACGTAGCTAGGGCAATCTGCCCCTCTGATCGGCTCAACTGGACAGTTTTCTGTCTCCCGGGTGCTCGGGTCTGGCATGCTGCTGACAGAGTGGATGGATTACTGAGGTAGGGGCTGGGGATGACCCAGCGGTCATGGTCCATGTTGGTACCAATGACAATGTAAGAGGAAGATGGAAGGTGCTAAAGAATGATTTCAGGGAATTAGGTAGCAAACTTAAGAAAAGGACCTCCAAGGTGGTATTCTCTGAGATATTATCTGTGCCACACACTACAGTGTAAAGGCAGCGGGAGATTAGAGAGGTCAATGCGTGGCTGAATTCTTGGTGCAGGAAGGAGGGTTTGGGGTTTTTAGAGCACTGTGCCGACATTGCACTTGGGTACAACCTTTATAGCAGTGATGGGTTGCACCTAAACGGGAGAGGGTCTACAGTGCTGGGGGATAGGATGGCTAGAAGGTTGGAGGAGATTGTAAGCTAGTAGTAGGGGGGAAGGTCATAGCAATCTACAAAATGGAGATAGGGCATCAAGGAGATGGGCCTTAGCTCAGTATACGGGGGGTGGAGACAGAGGGAGGGGCAAGCTCAGAATATGGGGGGTGGAGACAGAATGAGGGGAAAGCTCAGAGAAGGTATGTAATGTTGATAATTCACAAAATGTACAAGTGACTCATGATATTAAATGTATGCTTACTAATGCAAGGAGCCTAAATAACAAAATGGGAGAACTAGAGGCAATAGCATACACTAAACAATATGACATATTAGGCGTAAGTGAAACATGGTGTGATGAGACACATGACTGGGCAGTTAACTTAAATGGGTACATGTTATTTAGGAAGGATAGGAAAAACAAGGAGGGTGGTGTGGTATGTTTGTATGACAACCATGAGTTAAAGCCAAATCTTTAGCACCAACTAGAAAGGACACTTGTCTGTACCTGGTTTTAACAAACAACGTTGATCTTTTGACCAACATTCAAGTAGGTGAGCACTTGGGAAATAGTGATCACAATATGGGGTATACTAAAACATATAGTTTTAAAAAGGCCAATTTCTATAAGTTAAGGGCAGATTTGCAATATATTGACTGGCATAAACTCTTTAGTGAAAAGAACACTGAGGATAAATGGAACATCTTCCAACAAATATTATAAAGGTACATTTCTCAATATGTGCCATTGGGTAATAAATATAAAAGAAACATATTGAAACCAATGTGGCTTAGTAGAGAAGTAAAACAAGAGATTAAAAATAAGAAAAAGGCATTTAAATCAGACAAATCAGATGCATCCTATAAAAGATATAATGAAGTTCTTCAGGATTCTGTTCTGGGACCCCTTCTATTTAACATCTTTATAAATGATCTTGAAAAAAGTGTTTGTAGATGTCATAAAACTCTGTAAAATAATACAATGTGAGCAAGATATTACTTTTCTGCAGAGGGATTTAGATAGACTGGGGGACTGGGCACACAAATGGCAGATTACATTTAATGTAGAGAAATGCAAAGTTATACACTTCGGCGTAAAGAATGCACAAGCAACGTATACCCTTAATGGAAGCGAATTAGGGATAACAACACATGAAAAAGACTTGGGGATTGTTATAAACAACAAACTATGCAACAATGTGCATTGTCAATCAGCAGTGGCTAAGGCCAGTAAGGTATTGTCATGCATGAAAAAGGGCATTCATTCTTGGGATGAGAATATCATTTTGCCTCTTTATAAATAACTGGTGAGATCACATATCAAATATGCTGTGCAATTTTGGGTACCTGTCCTAAAGAAGAATATTATGGCACTAGAAAAAGTGCAGAGGCAGGGTACAAAATTAATAAAATGAATGGAATATATCAGTTATGAAGAAAGGTTAACAAATTTAAACCTCTTTAGTTTAGAAAAACGTCGCCTGAGAGGGGATATGATAGAGGGGATATGATAACATCATACAAATATATTCGGGGTCAATACGAACCATTGTGTGGAAATCTATTCACAAACCAGACCTTACATAGGACAAGAGGACAAGAGGTCATGCGTTTAGACTGGAAGAAAGAAGATTTTGTCTAAGGCAAAGGAAAGGCTTTTTTACAATAAGGATGTGCAATTCTCTTCATGAAGAAGTGGTTTTATCATAGTCCATACAGATGTTCAAACAGCAACTAGATGCATACTTGCAAAACAGAATTTTCAAGGATATCATTTTTCAATGTAGGGTAATAGCTGCTTGATCCAAGGATAAATCTGACTGCCATTCTGGGGTCAAGAAGGATTTTTTTCCTTGTGTGTTGCAAAATTGGAAGTGCTTCAAACTGTTTTATTTTGTTTGCCTTCTTTTGGATCAACAGCAAAATACAAATGTGAGGAAAGCTGAACTTGATGGATGCAAGTCTCTTTTCAGCTATGTAACTATATAATATATATACACTGAGGAGGATTCCTATGAAGTTTCTTTCATCATAGAAAAACTTAAAGGCCCGAGGCCTTCTGTGTTTAGAGTCTATATCGACAAAAAGGCTCTAACAAATGTGAGTTTTTCTAACATCCACTTTTGTGCATATATGTATTAAGGCAATTTGCCTGCATTTGTGGGAGGTGCTGGTTTTCTACCCCTAGCCTACTTAAGGCACTCCCCTTGCCTGGCTCCTTACCGTTCGAGGTCAGCGTTGAATGAGGATCCACTTCCGGGTTCTCTCAGACGCCATCTTGGTTTCAGTATCCAGGAGGTTTCACGTTAAGCTGTGTCCAGGAATCCTGTTCAGGCTTTCCGCCCGTCCAGCTTCTTCTGACTCCGTTCTCCGTCGTACATCGCGTCCCAGGGACTCCTAAACCGTAAGTCAGACCTTCCTGTCACGCCAGGACTGGTTCCCACGGCGTACGATACAGCACGGGTCCTCGCTTTACGGCTTTTCCCTGGTTATGACACGAATGTTTCAAGCCATTCGCGGGCTTTTCATTCGTACGGTCATTCGGCTGAACATGTTTTAAATTGTTCAATAGTCATTTCGCATATCCTATTCATGTTATTTAAACGAATGTTCATTCAGTTGTTTTGCCGTTCGGCAAATTTTACATACGCTCATACACGCTTTGGTTCGCATAAATCATACGGTTAAACTATTCTAACATCTGTGTTCCCCTCACATTTGCTTTCGGCTGTTCTGTGTGTTCACGTATAATCCTTTCATCAATTATATTAACCATTTCATGTGTATATAACATTCGGTTAAAGTATTGCTTGCTTAAATAGATTATTGTTGATTACTTTTAACAAATTGTCAGTATTGTATTACGTCCACAAATCAAGTCCACTTCTCTGTGTATACCATTTGACTCCCACGCTTTCAGGGGTCTTCATTACTTATCCATTTATACGAATGGACTCAGCCTATGTTACAAGCCTCATTTCTGGGTTATTAATACAACATATACAAGGATAGGTTCATTTAAGCAATAATTCTCGGGTTGATACGTCTTTGCTATACATACATATCATATAGATATACATCACTTTACATCATGTTAAATCATTTTGGGGTATCCCTGCCTTTGGTCTTTCTGCTACATATCATACATAACGCTGTGTTAATTAGGCCATGACCTCATTCATGTCCCTTTCTATAAAACCAGTTACATTTCGGTACAGATCATTGAACTCCCACGCCAGGAGTTTTATAACTATCCATTTCATTTCAATTTACTCAGCCTACATTACAGGCCTCATTTCTCTGTCATGACGATGACACATAAGGCTTAAATCCTTTTGCATGCATACTCGGGTTGAATCACACGTACTGATCCAACCAATCATACGTCCCCTACACAGTCATATACATATGTATATAACCTACGTTTCATGTTTTCCTTTACACACCATTATCACGTAACACATAGATTGCTTGTACATAGGCCACGGCCTCCCTCAGATGTCTTATTCAAACATGCAAACATTTCTGAGCCACTCATAGCTATTCCCATGGTATCAACATAATTTTAAACATTGCTGCTACAGACTATAAGTCTGGTTCTTTTTACACCCCACACTCATCGTACTACTCTCTTTTACCCATTTTTAGGCTGTCGAGCTTATATAATTGCTCCACACGGTTTATTCCTGTGATTTATCATACTACCAGGTACGTACACCTGCTCATATGGTATTCTACCATACATTTCATTTCATCCCCCTTGTTTAGAGTACTGGCAATAGGGTCACAGGATTCCCAATAGGTATTTACCCCATCTTGGCTGTCGCCATTAGTTAGTGGTCCCGCGAGGCCAACACCCCGCCTCAAACGTTTCGGAGGCAAACACCCATCGGGCCACACGTTAGCTAGCCGCCTCGCATGTTGCAAAGAGAGGGCCTCACCTGTCACTCCCTTCCCCTGTTTTCTGTCGTACAGTCACCGAGAGGCCTAAAACTCCTGCCACTACGTCAAGTGGCCTCAATAACCCCTCGCGCCAACGCATAGATAGAGCCTCTCAAGCCGCTTGGCAATTAGTAGGGCCTCACCTGTCACCAAACAAGCATAATACTTTCGCCATCCGGCCTAGCTAGCCTGCCAGTACAATTTGGTGGTTCTATATACTAATTATTGTTTTATTTATAGTATGTCTCAGGAAGGGGTAGAGGATTTCTCCCTGCCTAGCACCCCGGCTAGAGCTGTCACTCCCACACAAGGAGGAGAGCTAGCTAGTCCAGCATCAATTAGATCCTGGACAATCCCGCGCATAACCACGGAATTAAGGAGACGACAAATCCCCTACCCCGCTACAGCAAGGAAGGCAGAACTTTTCAAACTGCTACGCACATCAACCAATAACATGGAAGCCGGGGAAGGATCTAGCCAGTCCAACCCAGGGGACATACATGCCATGTTATCCTCACTCATGGCATCCATGGGCAAGGTCAACTCCAGGCTGGAGAAACTTGAGTCGGTCACCACGGCCCTCACTCTAGCAGGGCCACCCGCGGCTGCGGTACAAACACCAGCCTTGCCATTAGTCGCTCCAGCCAGCCCCCTGGATGACCAGGAAGTTAGCCCGGCCCACATGATACCTGAGCATATCAAAAGGGATATCCTGGAAGGTAAAGACGTCAACCTGGCTTCCCTGTTGATTGCCTCCCAGGACATTGTGGAACATAAGACGTATGCTTATGATGATGTTTCTGTTATTGTCAGATCTAGGGATGCCCGCCTGAACAGGAAACTGACTATCCCTGAATTTGTACTAGCGTTTGGTATTTACAGGGATGTCGTCTGTGCGGTTTATCCCAACAGAAGAGAGGAGTTTGATCTCTATATGCACAAGCTGGTAGACCTGGGCAACAAATATGGTGGTTCAGCATTCTATGACTACCATAGGTCTTTTTCTGCAAAAGTGGCTGGAGCCTTCTCCCAGTACGGTACACGATCCAACTGGGGAAGGATTGATACCGTCTTATTCTGCAGACACTTTGCAGGTCTAAGAACACCAGCTTGTGCATACTGCTCCTCCACAGCCCATACTACTAATTTTTGTCCCAACACGGCAGACGGACATGCCTCCACACAAGGAACTAGTTCCTCTGGGGATCCAGGGAAACTATCCAAAGACAAATTGGGACGCCCAATCAAGTTTCTGGGCAAGTCCCAGATATGTAATAATTTCAATGTTGGGTCTTGTAATTACAGTGGATGTAGACTATTGCATGTCTGTTCAAAATGTTTTAGGGCACATGCTAAGACCATGTGTCCAAATAAAATGTATTCTAAGCCTTACCTTACGTCCATTAATATGCCAGTATTCACAGCATTGATGTCTCAGCACCCATCTAGACACCTGGTAGATTTTCTTATTTCTGGTTTAACAGAAGGCTTCCACACAGGTATCCTACACATACCAGCTGGCACTCTGGAATGCCCAAACCTACAATCCGCCCAACACAACCCCACAGTGGTTGACACCCTCATAAACCAAGAAGTGGAGGAGGGCTTTGTATTGGGGCCTTTTAGAACTCCCCCATTCACAGAATGGCGCACCAACCCTATTGGTATTGTCACAGGGAAATCTTCCCAAAAACAGAGACTCATCATTGACTTATCGGCTCCCCACTCATCGGCCAACCCCAGTCTTAATTCCCTCATACCCTCTGAGGAATTCTCTCTGCAATACACCACCATAGATCACGCCATTACAGCCATCATACAAGCAGGGGTGGGAGCCTGGCTCAGTAAGACCGACATTACTAACGCCTTCAAATTACTCCCTATCCACCCCACACTGTGGCACCTGCATGGCATCAAGTGGTCCGAGAACTACTATTTTTTCTCCCGGTTAACTTTTGGGTCCAAAAGTAGCCCAGCTATTTTCGACACATTTGCCGAAGCACTATGCTGGTTACTATTGAACATAGCCGGATGCCCTACAGTATTACATTACTTGGACGATTTCCTACTGGTCGAGGAGAATACTGCACCTCCCACTAGCCTCAAAGCTACCACTAAGCTGTTTGAGCAACTAGGTGTACCCATCTCCCCAAAGAAAACAGAAGGGCCAGACACGGTTATCACTTTTCTGGGTATCCAGTTAGACTCTGCCACAATGCAAGCAAGCCTACCTTACGAAAAGATAGACAATATTCTCACTTACATAAACAACTACCTACAGCTCGGCACTTGCAACCGCAAAGAACTACAGTCCCTGCTGGGGTCACAAAATTTTGCAATGCGCATCATACCTCAAGGCCGCTCCTTTATTTCACGACTATTGCATCTTTTCCCACTTTTTCTACATGACACGCACAGGTTGTCCTTAGATGCCCAAGCTACGGCAGATCTAAACATGTGGAAGAGGTTTTTAACCACTTGGAATGGTAAAAGTATGTTCCTCCCTCAATTGACTGAATCATCTCCTACCATTTGATCAGATGCGGCCAGGGCCGTCTTTAACGCGGGGCAAACGGGGCAGCTGCCCCGGGCCCAGTTTCTCTTGGGGGGCCCGAGGCACCTGCCCCGTGGGCCCCGCTGACCCCGGCGGGCGGGTGGCCGGTCGGGCAGGAAGGCGGGCGCGCGAGGGAGCACTCACTGCTTCCTCTTCAGCTCCCTCGCGCACCGCACTGATACCGGAGCCGGAAGATGACGTCATCTTCCGGCGCCGGCATCCCTACGCGGCGCGCGAGGGAGCTGAAGAGGAAGCAGTGAGTGCTCCCTCGCGCACCCGCCTGCCTGCCCGACCGGCCACCCCCCCGCCCAGGATCCCAGCAGCACCACTGGACCCCAGGGAATCCCCCCAGCACTCCAATAGGTAAGGAGGCTGGGGGGATTACATTTAAAAAAAAATGTGTGTTTGTGTGTATGTGTGTGTTAGTGTGTGTGTGTGTATTTGTGTGTTAGTGTATGTGTGTGTTAGTGTATGTATATGTGTGTTTGTGTGTTAGTGTGTCTGTTTGTGTGTTAGTGTATCTGTGTGTTAGTGTATGTGTGTGTTAGTGTATGTGTGTGTGTGTCAGCATGTCTGTGTGTGTGTCAGTATGTCTGTGTGTGTGTCAGTATGTCTGTCTGTGT